>VWZX01004666.1:2215097-2345530 GCA_013399015.1 Galbula dea
GTGAGATATTGGAATAGGCTGCCCAGGGAGTTGGTGGAGTCACCATCCCTGGAGGTTTTTAAGAAGAGGATAGATGTGTTTCTTCAGGGGGTGATTTAGGGATGGGAGTAGTGTAGGGCTATCAGTTGGACTAGTTGATCTTGAGGGTCCTTTCCAACTGTAATGATTCTGTGATTTCTTGGAACTATTTGAGTTTTGGCGTTTTTTGGTAAGGATTTATGCTGGCCCTATCAAATTTTGGGGGAAAAGAAATGTGAGGAGAAGGTTGATGTAAGAAAAGTGATTTGGGTAAAACTCAACAGGCATCCAAAGCTTGAAAATATGAACCATATCCAGACAGTTTGAATTCCACGTCATGTTCTCAGGTATACTCAAGAGACAAACTGATGTGCAACTCTAAAGAGTGATTCAAGGCATTGGGCAGAGTTCCCTGAAGCTGAAAGGACTGGTACCTTCTAGCTGAATGCAGACTGCTGAATGTTCAGTTTTCCTTTCTATTGCTTATTAGCATATTGTGCTTGTGTTTTCTGGTGTCAGCAAAGTAGGTGTTGCCAAAATATCGGTGGTACGGTGTCTAGGTCAAAGTGGACATATTTGAGACCTATGCAGAGTTTTCTTTTGAGATGTTGTGGACCTGAGGAGACACTAAAGAGCTTGTTTTCTGGAAATTTCTGAGTCTTTTCTGAATCAAAAGGGGCAAACCTCTTATGCTGTGCCGACTGCAGGGGTTTAGTGGTAAAAGTGCAAAGTCTGCCTGGAAGCAGTTATATTCTCTACCACTAATGACAAGCCATGGTTTTAGTGGTTTGTGTAAACCATTGCAAGCAATTTATTCTACACTCTGTATGACATGTTGAAGTGAAGAAGGCTTTGGGACACTCTCTCTCTCTAAACCAATTGCTATGCCCAAGAATTAATAAAATCCATATTGAAGTGACAGCTGGTGGACAGAGCTGGCTTCTTCCTACATCACTTGTCTCTCTAGTGGCTCATGTTCTAGGCTCACTGCACATTTATCCTTTTATAACAGAATTTATTGATTTTATTTATTTATTTTTAAGATCTCTTGTTTCCTTAAGAATCATAATTGTAATGTTTAAAATCTTTAGTCAAATCAGAACTAGCTATTAACATCATTCTTTCTTTTGATCTTTGATTACCTTCCAAGAGCATTCAGCTAATTAAATAAAAATGCAGACAAGTGAGAATATATTTTCTCAAAATATTACATGACACCATGAACCAGCTTCCAGTTTCTGTACTACTTTGCTTATTTCATATCTTGACAAAGTGTATGAGCTCTTATTCTTTATCCATTATTTCTTTCATTTTTTTCCCCTCCTTTATTTATATGTATGTTTAGCAAGCTGCCAGAAACTTTAGACTGGCTCAGGAGAACAGTGGAAAGTGTGTGTCACAAAAGCAGGGATTTAGAGCAGAAATTCATTTGCTTGTTTATTTATTCTGTTTTCATGTGGTAAGTGGCAAGAAGAGGCAAAGATGATTATTTTCAAGGAAGGGAATGTTAATGGTTGTTTTCTGGGAAGTGGGGTTCAATCATTGTCTCTGTCAGTCTAAGGAGTGACTTCCCGTTTAACTCACAGAAAAGAAAGACCAAGTCTGCCTTTGTTTTCTTCAACTCTGTAAGCTGGGTCATTCAAGTAATTATAGCTTTACTTAAGAAAGAGTGTGAGATAGAAAATCTCTGCTGCTGCTTGTAAGCACAAAGAAAAGACACTTGAGGGAATTAAATTGCATGATGATTTTTATAAGGCATCTGAATCATTTTGCATTCCACCTGTAGAGCAGAAAATGATGAGTTTAATATCATATTGTGGGATGTAACTTGTAAGCCTCTCAGAAGGCAGCTATGCCATCCAGAGATGTTTAAGCCTGGTTATTCATTATTTTCTGCTTAAAGGCTGAAGCAAATGTGACTGTGAGACTTTGAGCCATCTTTAAATTTATTCCCACTCTTACTTGTGGATGGTACTGCATTAGAAACTATAACCAGGATGGGTTCTGCTGTGTAGATAGTGACAGATACCCCTGTGGTTTAACAGCAGATAGGGTTGGTTCATGTTTTCAGTGTGTTTGTATATGCTCATGTAAATGCACATATACATTTATTAACTTCATTCTCCCATTAAAATTATCCCTGTCTCAAAAAAAAAAACCACCCAACAATTTCAGAAGGTCAGCTCTCTGCTGATTTTTCTGAAATTCCCATCAGTAGGTGACATAATGTACTTAATAAAATGTTAATTCTCTGATCCTGCCTAAATTGCAGAAGAGTAATTATGTCAAAATCTTCCAGTGAACCTCAACTGAAATGTGAAACATTATTCCCTAGCTTAAATTTGTCATGTGGCAGTGGGTGAAACAGTTCCTACACATAAAGCACTTCTGAATATGTATGACTAAAGAGAGAGAAATACCATTATTGTTCAGGAACATATCTTAATTCTGAAAACAAGTTGTCTATTACTTAGGGCAGGAGGTGGCAAACTTTAATTTTAATGTCCCAGTGATTGGGCTATTATTGTCCATTTTAAGGCCACAATAACTTTGTGTCTTTGATTAAAGAGAATTTTTCCATTAGGAACTTGTGTTACATTAATTACACTGAATTATTTTGTCCTTTAATGAAGAATGCTCAAGATGTTTCCTTTTGATAAAATAATGAACGTGATGAGAAGAAATGTGAAACACTGAAATGCTGCTCTGCTCACATACAGAAGGGTCTAGGAGTAGTATACCTAACTGGCAGTTGCTCTAGTGGTGTTTAACAGCTGCTTAATAGGATGAACAATTACAAATTTGGATTATATTCAGTGGGCAGTAGTATGTGAAATAGAGGTTTTTATATGTTCAGTAGGAAGGTAAGCAATAAAGACCAAAAAAAAAAACCAAACGAATTTAAAAAAAGGAAAACAAACAAACAACTAACCAACCAACTGAAAAAAACCAACCAACAAACAAACCCAAACCAGTTGATTAGTTGTTGTGAGTTGACTTAGGGAATAACTATTGAAATATGTTGTAATGAATGACTAGATAAATGTTTTTAAACACTTTTCTGGATGATAAGCTACCTGTTGAATGTCATGATTTCCAAATAAGGGATCTAGAAGCTTAATCTTCAGGTGAAGGTGCTATTTGTGAAGGACACTGTTCCCTCACAAATAAAGGTTGTAACAAGACTGTTTGAAAAGTATTTTGATGATCAAGAAAAATCTTTAAAGCAATTTCAACACCCCAAGAGATTCTCTCAAATTCTCTGGAACACTTCTATCAGCATTTTTTTTTTTTAAGCAAGAATCCTGGGAGAATTTAGAAAATATTCTCTAGCGATACTGTGTTAGACTGGCTGACTTGATCGATTGAATATTCAAGATGAGGCTCAGATCATCCATATTCTGTAGGTGACTTTCTTGCTGGATAGCCTATGGAAAGTTATGTTAGTGTTCTGTGCCTCTGTGTCCCTGTTTATAGACACCTCTTGGACAAAAAAAAAAAAAAATAACTTAATGAAAAAATACAGCGTCACGCTGCAAAGGTCATGCAGCATCCACCAGCATGGTTATTTGTGGTGTTTGACACAAATGATACTGGTCTACTGTTATATATCTCAGTGTTTCTCAATTACTTTATATTAGTAAATATGTCTCTATAAAGAATTCTGTCTTGTTGTTCTAAAATAAGTATGGCTTAGGTTACTGACTTCTATCTGAAGGACACACATGCTATACAAATATCCAGTTTAGATAATCTCCTCACTTCATCATCAAATCACTGTTTTGAGACTCTACAACATGTTCTGTTTTATGGTGATATGCCAGTGTGCATCTGATCTCATAAAATTCTGTTTCTGATGGGGAAATTATCTTATGAAAAGTAATATTACTCAGTCTTGGTTTTAATTTCTGTATTCTTGAAGAGGAAGAAAATCGTGTGGTATTTCATCCTGTCAATGCTAATCTTTCTCCTCAGTGCAATATCTCTGAATAGCAGATGTGTGCTTTATTGCAGTGTTGGTCCTCTATAGTACAGCATAATGTTTTGGCAGGAGCAAACAATTTATTGTGTTGGAGTCAAATACAATCAAATGTTTCTTTTCCTATGAAGCATGGTCAGATATTGGTATTATATAGCTAACATTTTAACATAAGAGAGGCTGAAAAAGATACAGTATTACTCTCTCAAGGCTGTTTAATTAAACTAAACAGTCACTGTGTATCGTACATTGGTTTTCTGCCAAGGGAAAGTAAATCTGTATCATATTAGTTTCACATACTGAATGATGATCTTCCCTCATCAGAGACTCTCTGGAAGAGCTGACACTGCTGTCACAAGAACTGCATAATACAAACTGTGTTGGACTATCTTTTAGCTTTGTGCTCTCCAGTAGCCTAAGCAAGCTTTGTGTACCTATGAGATGTGGTCTGAGAGGTACATGTATTTTACTGGCCAGGGTCCCTGTTTGCTGCTGAGGGTTACAGAGATAAGCATTGTGATCCCTGTCCTCCTATTAGAGCTCTTCTCCATCCCCTTGTTGGCGCAGGGAGATCTCAACCCTTTGGTCAACAGCAAGGTTCTTACTGGCCCCAAGGTGACCAGGAGACAAGGATGGGTTTGTCATCATCCAGTCACAGCACTAGCTGTTCAGGACCAGAAGCTTCAAGAGTCTGGGGGGAAACTCAGCTCTAGAAATGTTGGGGTTTTTTTTGTACTGGATGTTGCCTTCTCACTGCTGTTAATGGCACTGTACATGGAAATCAAGATGAACATTCAATCTGTTCCCAATGGCAGGGGAGGTAATATCACTTGTGTGTGATGTGATGAGAAAATATGTGTTCCTGGACAGGAAACTTGAGCAGGGTTTCCTTACAAAGCCTTCTGACACTGAATTGCCAGTCGAGGAGAGGTATGGGTAAAGCAGGAACTTCCGTGTTAGGGAGTCCTTGTGTTTTCTTCAGTAGCAAAAGTTGATGCAGAATCACATGGGAAGCTACAAGCAGAGAGGCATTCGAGGCACATGTTTTTGGGAGTTGTTCTGTTGAATTACTGCTACAAAGCAGAATAAGGCAAAAATATTTGTGGTATTTTTCCTTATAAACCAAAATAAACTGCATAGGAAATACTGCAGCCTTTTCTGCACAGTTTTGAGCCTATCTTTCCTGGCAGGAGGGTACAATGCAAATTATGATGCAGAGATGTTCCTGCCTTCTCAGAAGAGATAAAGAAATGTCTGTCATGGTCCTGTATTGTGTATCACATGTACCCACAAAGAGGCCTGAATGGCTGGATGCATCAAAGCAATGTCTTTAGCATGACTTTCTAACGTTGTCAGCATTACTAGATTCGAGCATGGCAGTATTGGATTTAAGAAAGGCTTCACCTATGTAACAGTTATGATTTATCTCACACTGAATGTTTTGCTGTTGCTGTTGGTTTTCCTCAACAGAAGATAAACCTGGAGTTCTATATTGACATCCATGCTCACTCCACCATGATGAATGGCTTCATGTACGGGAATATCTTTGAGGATGAGGAAAGATTTCAGCGACAGGCTGTTTTTCCCAAGCTACTCTGCCAGAATGCTGAAGACTTCTCTTATGTAAGCAATGTTTATCTTAATTGGTTTTTTCCTAATTTATTTTTTTAATGGTAAATCTCTGGCTTAATTGGATTGAGTGAGTTTTATTTTAATATGAATAGAAGGCTACTTAAAATTTTTGTCATTGTTAGCTATTCTTCCCTTTCATACCTACCTTGTGCAAAAGTGCTAATTTGGGACCTTATGTATTTTCATACAGACATTTTTTCATCTTCTGTATTATAACTGTTGTTTCTGAATTCTTGGAGCACTTTTTTATCAGAATATCTTTTGTCTTTGATCAACTGGATCAGTTTTATTGTTTCATTGTTTATATTATATAATATTGGCAATATCTTTACTTGCACACTCAATATAATAACGAATAGAAGTAAAAATACAGAACTTAAAATGAAAGGTTAGATAATTTTCTGTTGGACATTGTGACAGAGGAAAAGTATACTTTTGAGATCCTTTGATATTACCATGGGAAACTGTTCTGCAAGAAAATTTTCAGTTGCTCAATACACGTCTTGTGACTTGGAAGAAAATGTGTGTTGGTATCTGTGGATGTCGAAAATAAAAGGGAAATTATAAATGAGCTGGGAAGAGGCATATGTTCTTAGAGTAAGTTTCAAACAGAGTAGAACAGATCCTTAGCACACATGGGTTGCAGAAGTTGGTAGCTCTGAGACTCTGATCCAGTGTGTTGCAACTTTGTGTCCAAGTATGGCATCTTGGCCCTTTCCAAGCCTTCCTGCAACTGCTTATTTGTTTCTTCTGGCCCACCTTACCTACCCTTGGAGGTTCCAGCTAAGCTACTTCAATATATCTCTCCCTTGCTCTGTTTCAATCTGTGCACTCCAGGTCTGATTAAGTGGACAGTATTTCAAGTAAGAAGTGTTCGGTGTCCCATTTTGCTTTGACTGGGATAAGGAATATTCAGAAATGCATCTTAGCCAAGGCAGTGGGAGCTTCCATTCATAATCTGTGAGGAGAAAAGGCAGTGGATGACATTTAGCAGCTATATAATGGGAACAGGCTCAATTAAAAATGACTTTGTAATCCTGCACAAAGAGAAGAGCAGAAGAGTCTACCATTTGGGTCCTAATTTTTTGTCTGTTATGTTCTTAACCCTCTTTCTTACCCACCATATGTTTTCCCAGTCTCTCCTTCTCCCCCTTCTGCTTATATGTTTTCCTCTTTGTGCTGAAAGATATTGGGTTTCGTCCCAAAGATGGGGACAGGTTAGGCATGCTGTCTGCCTTCTCTTCAGTAGCATCCTGACCAGCTTGTGGCAGAGGTGGTGGGTGGAGGAAGATAGGGACCCTGCAGCATTCAATGTGTTTAGCTCTAAAGAAACAAAAAATAAAAACAGATACAAAAGCAGATTAGTTTGCATGGCAAAATAAACTGTAATTGAGGAAAATGTCATTTTGATCATGGCAAGAATGCTAGCCTAAAGCTCTCTCATCAAGATAGAGTAGAGAATTTTTTTGTCCTGTGTTTGTGTATATTGCACTATGGAGTTTGAACTGGAATTGGGTATAGAAATGCAGTTGTGTCACTGCTTTCTTGACAGACCTGTTCCAGCAAAAGGAATCCCAATTCCTGCCTGTTTCTCTATTCTGTGGCAGTTTGTCTTATGCAAAAGAGCAAAAAAGTTTGGATCAATCTCTGACTTTTCTAAGGCTAGGCAGAAGATAGCTTTTTATGTCTTTTCTGTTCCCAGGATGGAGGCCTCTAGTAGACCAAACATTTCCCTATTCTTCTTGGGATCGGCAGTGGCAGCTGGCTGGGAAATGCCTGGAAGGGTACATGGCTGCAGTTGCTTCCTCTGGTGCCTCACAGTATTTTTTAACTGTCGTCAGTATTGTTTAACCATTGTCTGTATGTTTTGGGGATTTGGGGGACTGCTGCAGTATGAAGCTTTCTGCAGTTAGCCACTGCAAAGGCTTCTCAGAAAACTGTCCAGAGTGCAGAAGATCAAATTCATAGTAAATGAGGAAGGATAGCAGCTGCGACAGAGGGTTCAAGGAACAACCTGTTCTTGTCCAAGACAACCTCGGTGATTGAGTTTCTTATCTGAACCTAGTTACTTCAAAAACACATTATAGATAAGGGGGCATTCACAGATCATAGCAATGAAAACCTGCAATTGATAGGAGTTTAGAAATTTGTGCTCAAGTGTGGGATTTCTCTCTGTTACTGTGGGAGATTAAGTGTTCATCTTAGTGCAAGCCTTGGTTGACAAAGGGAAAATCTTTGAGAAAATGATGTGGGAAATAGAAGCCAATAGCTAAATAAACAGCACAGTCTCTCTCCTTTGACTCTCAATTCCTTTTTATAGAAGCTGGCAATTGGATATACATGTTGACATCCAGTGCACCACTGTTTGACCTAGGTGCTGCTGGTACTCAGTATGCTGGCCTTTTAACTCACATCCTACTGGTCTCTTGAGACTGGAAGCTTTTCCCTTACCATCCTTCCAAGCCATTCTTCTCAGGGCAGTTGAGGGTATAAAGGTGTTGGAAAAGGAGACTGCTACAGTGTCCAATGTATGAAGCAAGAGAAGTGAATATTATTCCTGTCTTCAAATGGGAAAATCTCTGCTCTCTTGTTTTTAGTTCCAGCCATGTTGGTTACATGACTAGTTGGAAATATTAGGGGTGAAGTTTGCTACTTGAAAGAGAGGAAAGGAATCTGCATCTTCCTGCACTTAAAAAGGGGGGGAAAGTGTTGAAGATTAAAAATAGTGTATGTAAATATGCCCTATTGACTGCTCAAAGGGAAGGGGGGAAGTGCATCATTAACATTACCAGGCTGGTGTTTGAAAGTGTGGGAATGGACCACTGTTGTTACTAATTAATTTTCCAAAGCTTCAGGAGGTCTCATTTACATTGTATGCTGCTGCGGCCATTTGTTGGGATTATAATACTTCAACAGCAGCACTTCAAGAGAAAACTGGCGGCTGCATGAAGTGTTGTCCATAATTGACTAGCTCCATGTCTTCACACAGCACAGAGACAATGTTCCATTATGTTATCCATTGACAGTATCATTGAAAAGATTACTCTCCTTAAAGCATCTGTCAACCTTGATTGATTTACAAGGGACAAAGAACTGAAAAGGTTTGAAGTGCGGGTACAATTTTTGCCACCGTTTAGCATACATAATGGTTCTCCTTTGATGTCAAAAGCTCATCTTCTATTAATAATGCAGAGGGCTTTTGAATGCAGGCTACTTGTATGGAGTTCCACACTAATAACCTACTTGCTGTGAAATGGGATTCACTTTGGAGAAGCAGTCATTTGTCTGGGTTTTACATGTTCGGAATGAATCCCGACTCAAAGGGATTTCTTTCAGTGCTCCATATGATTGCAGCTGAGCCCGGCACAGGTTAGGGGAAGCAGGCAAATCCTAGCCTGCTCCTCCAGCCGAGAATCTGGCAGAAATCACGCAGCCAGATGCAAAGGAGCATGAACAACAAGCCTAAGATGATGCGATCAAATGCCTTGTGCAGTTCTGTCTGGCAACCTTTTATTAATATACTTTAGAGTGCATTTCATGCCTGGACTACTTTCTTCACCTGTCATTTCCAATAGGCCTTTTTCCTTAAATGACAGCATCCAAGGGAGATTGGTGATTAGAGTAGGGGATGGATTGGGGATTTGCACCTGCATGCCTGTTGTAAGACTAAAGGCAAGTCCCCTAGTGTCTTTGTACCCTATCTATGGAGCAGAACACTTAACCTCACAGCACTCTAGGAGACTGACTGTGGTTTGTAGGTAAAAGTTGTGAAAGGGACCAGAATGCTTCATGTATATATGACTTCAGAAACAGAGGTCTGCCTTTGGTTTAACTGTCAGCACATGAAGAGGAAAGTAAAAGAAGAGCTAGGAAATTTTGCTCCCAAATAACAACATGAGACATATTTGGGCAGCTGACTGGGGAAAAAAGACAAATTGTGTAAGGAAAGCATTCTATATTTTCAAGGTTCAAGGAGGATATTTTTAAACATTGGGGAGTAAATATAATCTATATAAAAGCTCTAACAGTGAGAGCTGACAAGCTCTTTTGAAAGACTGACTCATTGGGTTGTAGGAGCAGCTGTTGACACCATTTGAGTGCCTTACACTTCAGCTATGGCTAGGAGCTGTTGCAGTATTTGGAGGGGTGTTCTTCAGTTGACCTTCCTTGTTCTGGAGAGTGGATTAGTCATAACGACCAGACACAAGCACTTGAGCATTTCAAGAACCTGCTAGTCTTAAGGGTGGTTAATTTTGACCTTTGTGACAGTATGAGAGGAGACCATCTGTTCTCTCTGGTTCATTTAAAAGAAACAACCACAGCCATTCTTGGATGGCTTTATCACTTTGTAAAGATTGCTTTTCTTTGTAGTTAAAGCAAAAAAGGCTGACCAGGGGTATTTGGCTTAATCTTGTTGTTTTTTTCTTTGGACTCTAAACTGGTGGTACTGGACACACTTTAGAGTTCTCATTTAATTTGATTCTATTCAACCTCCCAGTAGAACACCTTCCTTAGAAACACTGTTGTTGTCCTTTATGTGCCATGGTTAGCCAAAGACCCTGATAAAAACTTAGTCACATTATGTTGGGCACTGAGTAAATACTGAGAAAGTTCACAACAACAGAGAGCTTCCAGTCATACTAGGAAAGAGACAGAGGGTGACTTGCTTGAGGAGACCAGAGAATAAAACCCAGGTCTCCAAAGTGCCAGTCTGATTTTTTTTTTGTCAGCAGTTCTGTGTTTTATGCCACACCACACACTCAACACTGAGGTCTCTGAACAACAATCCACCCAGCTTCCTTTAGGGAAACACGTTGTAAACTCCAGTGCCATAACGCTGTCAACTGAAACATATTTTTGAGACTATAATTATCTCAGCTATATGAGAATTCAGATACAGAATGATTTGTCCTAGTACTTTTTGTTGTGTGTGGGGGTTTTGCATGTTTTAGATTTTTTTTTTTGTCTGGATTTCTAAAACTGAGTAACCAAAGAAAATATTTTATCAGTATTTTCTATTGTTTTCTTTTTATCCACATACTTCAGGTCTATTCTTCTGATTTCCACAGCACTTCTCTCATTAATCCAAGTTTTCTTAAGGAAGATATGTTTCTTCCAGTAAACATCCTCCTATGTACCCTGGCAGCCTTGTTGGGCTGTTATCACTTAACCTGGCTGGACATTTCCCCTCTTAGTTTTGTGATGCTTGTTACTGATTCCAATGTGTTTCGGGCTACGTCCAAAGGAACTACTTGCACAAATGCCTGAGGGAAAAATAACAGTTCATGTGCAGTGAATGAGTGCAACCCAATAATCTGTTCCAAAATAAAACAGAACCAGTTTGTGTTGCATGTGGCTGGGCAGGGAAGGGGAAGCAGCGAGCAAGTTGCTCAGACCTAGAACTGATCCTGAAGTGAAATCCATACTCGCATGCACCACCATCTCCTAAGTGCCCCTCTGCTGTTTTGGCAGAAAAGACCCTTGTCACATAAAGGCAAAAGCTGTTGCACTCAGGTAAATTTTGTTAGCAACATGCAAGCTTCTACTCAGAAATCTCTTAAAACCTGAGCACGACAAATGATCCTACCTCATTTTTTGTTCTCTTGTACCAAGACATTTACAGAAGACAAATACAGCTATTAGATGCTTCAGTACCTCTCTAGGATGCATTTCTGCTCACTTCTTCTTGGACATGTTGCTCCATAAGTTTATTTATTTATTTGTTTTTCTTGGGTGAGGAGGGAGAGGAAATGTGCTTCTGTTGGCACAGGGAACAGGATTGTAAAGCCTGTGCTTCTAAGCTTTGTAGGTTTTGGTCTCACAAGGGCTCTGCCCTCTGGAGAGTCACAGCTAAATGAAACTGCTCCATTACATTGTGCTGAACAAGTCCACCCCTCTTTTTATACAGAGGGTTAAATTAATTTGTATTGCAAAGAAAAGGAAAAGGATGGGGGGGAAGTCTTTGAGTAAATGGATTTTCTTTCAATACCTTCTTACTCTGTTGTTTGTGCATATAGGACTTGACAGTCCCTTCTCTATGCTCACACAGGTAGAAATTTTGAATATCCACAGAAGAAACAAGTTTTCATAGCAATTTTATGGTGTATTTTCAAAAAGACCATCATTAGTCTTACTTAATGTCAAGAAGCTGGGAGTAGGTGACAGCCTTCCAGAGTAGCACAAATAAAAGAAGCTCCTTTACATTCAAATGCAAGTTCCCTCTCTTGCAGAGCACTGCAAATTTCACCCTGCTGGGACAAACTGTGCTGTGAAGGAGGGGTAGGAAGCTGGTTAAGAACTGGACACTCATAACCCTTCAAGGATCTCTTTATGGGTATTACCTCTTTAACTGTGTGATATTTTAACATATGTAGAATATGAGTCTGGTTCAGAGGATTATTCCAGAGCAGTGAGAGACACCAGGAGTTTGAGCAATGGGCTGTACTGGGTTGCTCTGGGAGCTGTGTACAGCACATCACCCCTCCTTAGGAGGGGTTGTAATCTCCTGATATAGATCTACAAGTGAGCAGAGCATCTCTTTGCCACAGAGCAAACCACTTTTTCTGCAGACTATTCAAAGCAACTGCATTCATGATGGTTATATTTCCCTTTCTGTTTCTCATTGTCCTAAGTTTCTGTCATCTGTATAAATGATTATGAAAGCACTCCCAGGAGGCTGCACACATGCTCATAAAACTATTGTACAGAGAAGGATTGCAGGCTATTGCTAGAGGCTATTTTATTGTATATTTGGAGGAAACGTCTCGTTTTCTACTGACAAATAGGGAAACTGAGAACTCCAGAGGCACGAGTTATTTTCTAAAGGGTGTGATTATTCTGTAGAGCTTAGACTAGGAAATGCCAGCTTTGGCATCTTTGGGGAAGGATGTGCTCTGAGAAGCAGAGGTTGTTACTAGTGAAAAACAGGGAGGAAGCAAATCCTTTCTTTCATTATTACCCTGAAGCATTCGCAGATCCCTTATTTGTATATGTCACTGGTCACAGCTTGGGCTGGCTCTTTAAAGGGAGATAAGTTCCAGACTAATTCTGTGGTTTATGGATGATGGGTTTGTGCATATGTTAATAGTCGTGTAGGTGACATTGTCAAGTGTGGCTAGGCACACTTCTGGTGAGAGGGAGAAGCAGACTCAAGGAGGAGCTGAGAGGACCTGAGGAAGTATGTTTTGGGAGAAAGTACACTCTGCATGTGTGCACGTGCAAGTGTGCATGTTTGGGGTGGCAGGATCTAGTGGCAAGAGGAACTCCAACTGTGGTTTGCTTAGAGCATGGGCTGAAACTTGCCTCCTTCTCTTGCCATTTCTGAGTGTGTTGTGATGGGTTGCTCAGCTATGTAGGGGAGCCCTTGACTGACTTTGTGAAGCTCTCAGGTGAGGCCATCACCACCCTGCTTTGTTTGTCTGCAGGGCATTGTTTAAGATCTCCCAGAAGAGCTGCTGTTTTGATTTGGATACTAGTTGCATTAGCTACTGTGGTGAAGACAGTAAACTCAATATGCATCCTCAGTGCTGTAGCACTCAAAGAGGAGGGAGCTGTGAGTACAACCAGTTCCAGTGCATGGGAGCATAAATTCTGGGAAATGTGAAACACAGGTCAAATCCCTGCACTGATGCTGCCAATGTAACTGGTACAAGGTGGAGAGACAGGCAGCAGGCTGTAGAGACCTCCATCATTCCTGGAACTGTATGGCAAAGCACTGTAGACAGCAGAACATGGATATTAATAAGCAGTGAAAAGTGCAGATATTGTAGCCATGTAGGTGAACAGCTGAAATGTTGAAGCATGAAACCCAGTTGCTTTTCTACCTACAGTTTCCAAAAAGGGAGCTCATTTGGCAGTTTTGGTTTTGAAGCATGACCTAAGAGCTTATAGCTCCTAAGAGCCAGGAGCTCCTTCCTTCCAACCCCTCTGCTAATGACCATGCAAATATGTGTTTTATCAGCAAACTTAAGCAGGCATGACTGAAAGACACTTGGGAGCGATGAGGAGGGGGAAAGATCTGGTATTCCTTCACTACACATTAAAGGAATAATGAAGCCCCTCAGGGAGCAGATGTGTGTGTAGTGACAAAGTACCTTTAAACTGTTATTTCTCTGGGGAGAATCGCATTTTAAAGCCTGAGAGTGTGATGCTAGGAAGGTTGTGTTCATGGTACTTCTACAATGTGATGCTGCCTTAAAGAATGCAGTATTGCTATGTGCTTTCCACTGAGCAGGAGGAAGAAGACAAAAAGAGACAGGTAGTAAAATGTTGAAAATCTCTTAAGCTTCAGGTTTCAGTTTCAGGTTTTTCTCTCCTCATATTCTTAGGACAGGTCAAACTGTTTCAAGTCTCCTCTGCATGCCTTTTCTCAGGTATCTGGAAATCAAATTCTAGTGCATAGAAAATTCCGTGGTTAAACCCAAAGTTTGCTGCTCACCTCAGTGTTTTCTATCAGACATGGAAGTTAGGAAACACACTGCTGTCAGCTGCAAAGCAGTTGGTGAGAGTGAGTGAGCCCTTTCATGGGAACATCAGTTTGTCCGTCTCCAAGGGATCTGGGAAAACTCCAAGTAATGGAATCTTACTTTGAAATGATCCTGAACTTTTCAAGACCTCCTCTTCTCAAATTTCAGTAGTCACAAATTATTTTAAGCTGGCATATATTTTCCTCCTGCGCATCAGAAACATGGCAAAACTGCAATGTGAGATGAATCAGGAAGGAATTTTGAGCTCTGTTTCCATTTCATCACATCTCTTCTCCCAGAATCTGTCCTCCTTGCTTGCTACCTCCTTCAGATCAGCTTTCTGCCTTTGGGATTCTTTTTTCTTTTTTTCTCTCTCTGTTGTGGTTTTTTTGGTTTTTTTGGTTGATTTTATGGTTTTGGTTGTTTTGTTTGTTGGGTTTTTTTTTTAATAGTCCTATCTACATTTCAGATGCTGACTGCAGCTCTGCAGCTTGCTTGTAAAATAGATTGGAAGAAGATTGCCTGATAGCAACCTCCCAAATGCCATGATTTCCAAGTCTCCAGACCCAGCTGGCATGGAGTTGATAGTCTGTCACAGAAAACACTAACACATATGCTTTCCAGTCTATTAAGAGAGTTAATGGACCTGGTGAGAGGTGGGTGTGAGGAGAGAGTTAAGTTAGCTTTTGAAGTGAGTAGTTTCCTCGGTGCTTCCAGAGAAGTAAGGAGATAAGTTTTGCTGGTAAGGTAGCTTGATAGTCTACCAGGTGCAAGAATGGCAGGGTCAAAGCAGTGACTGCTGGGTACACCATGGCAGTAACTAGCTCTATTCATATGAGGAAAGTGAGTTGCCATTTGCACCTCTCTTACATCACCCTGTGGAGAGGCAAACAGAAAAGTCTCAATTTGTAGTATTACTATTAATAATCTTCTTAGGCAAAGATTTCAAAGCCAGTGCATTTCTGTGGTGTCTTTCCAAATTCAATAAAGCATTCTAGAAAATGAGTGTGAGTTATAGCTGATACTGTAAAATTCTTCACCAAGATGGATGTGACATTGTCTGGGCTCCAGTGCATTCCCTAATGGCATGTCTAGTCTTCCTTGATGACAACTGTCTTTCCCTTTTTCTAGGGCACTAACTACTAACTTTTTTATTATCGCTTTTTTGCTACACTAGGGCAGTAAGTTGAGGGCTCATAGAGGTGAGATCTGCTTTAGGAAAAAAACCCCTTGTTCTTTAGCTGTAAAAGCAGCATTAATAGACAACTCTGGTGAGGTTGTAATTGAGTCCTGATTACACTTGGCCATTGCTGGTGGTGATAGGTGAAGAACATGAAGCAATTTGTATGCACAATTCCAGTTTACCCCAGTAGGTAGAGTGCTTATTTCTCTACCACAGAACAAGCAGTTTTTTTCTGGTCCTGTGCTGCTTTTTTCCAGGAATAGTTAGCCTCAGTTGTCAAATACATCTTATTTCCCAAATGGAAATGGTATAGGGTGACCCAGCATATAATTAATTATGTGTTCTAATATGAACCCATCCTCTAATTATGAATCTTCTTAGTGTTTATGTCTCCTCTTTTCTCTAGGAAATGTTTCTAACATAATTCTGATCCTTGTGAGCATACAGCTGAACAAGCTATATCCTTTTGAAAAACTTCCTGAACCCACATCCCCTATCTATATCAGCAAAGGGGAAAATCTCCATGCTGAGTTTCATTTGTGAAGACAAATGATTTTCTGGGAAACAGTCATGTGCACGCTAGAGCTCAAGTTTTTGAAGAGATACACAGTTTGCTACTTCCTTCCATGGGCACATAAACAGTCGGTTGGGTTGCAGTAGATGTGAACAGCTAGTATTATCTCTGTCTTGAATTTCAAGAACCCCCTAGATCTTACTGCATCAGAAATTCATCTTTCTCTGTCTATCAAAACCTGTGACCAGATTTCTGTCCGGTTGACAATTTCTCTCCTAATTACTTTGTGAGTCATTAGTACGTTCTTGTTTCCTTTCTTGCTGGGTTGGAGAAACACTGTAGGATTGATTGTAAGTGATATGCAGTCTATACCCTGGTTGGCATCCTGGAAGCCTAGCAAAGTCTGACTCACAGTGTGATCATACCTTGATCCTTTTTCTCCCTAATGTGTGGAGCAATTTCAGAGATTATGAAGATTCATTCCCCAGCAAGTCCTGTATGAGAAGGTACCCTTGTGTACCCTGTCCTTCTGCCCTGCCATCGGTGAAAGGTAGGACGGAAGCCTCCATGCATCACTGGCTGGGTGCTGATTCTACTTGACATTTCAGCCCTTATTGGCATCTCTTCTTCCACTGAACAACAGACCCAGATTTACTGCCTTGAATTTTTCCTTCTGTGTAACCTGACGCTGTAGCAAGACAAGTTCACTGTGAAGTCACACATACACTGAGGAGAAGGTCTCAGTATTGGAAGCTCCCACCAGGCAGAACAACTCAGATTCCAAGTCTATCAGGACACCCAAGTGTGGGCTTCAGCAAACCCAGTCTCAGCTGTGTGAGAAATGCACTGTTCTCCCACTTTGTCTTTTGGAGCCACTCTTTTGACAGATTGATACAGGTATGCAGAAGCAATCAGTACATTGTCTGCACTTACTTTGTGAATATGGACTGCTCAGGGCATTCATTCCAGGAAGTTGTTAGCAGGATGATGGAGCAGTACTGCAAAACCAAGAGTATCCCTTGGCCATACGGGAACTGCCTAAGCTGTTGAACTTGTAAGCTAGCTACCAGGGGGATGAAATCACTGAGGAGAGGCACTGTGTGGTAGAGAGTGTCTGTATCAGCCAAGAGACAAAACTATCCTGGAGACAGGGTTTCTGGCACACTGAGAGGTTTGATGAAGGGCCAAGTTTCTTTTTTTCCTGCTTTGAGACCACTCCAGAAAGAATTTGGATTTTTTTTTTCTTGTTTCTTTCCACACATCTCTTTGTCTGCTGCAATTTCTGAATAAGACCCAATTGGTTTACAAATGTCTTTGTTCTTCCTTGCTGTTTTATGCCATTCCCAATAGGGAAGCAGGTCATAGAAAAGGAATTCAGCACAGCATGGGGGGTAGGAATGATCTGGTAGGAAGGCCTGGGGAAGCTGTCACTAATGCCTACTGTGTAGATGAAGCGTCAGCACACCTTGGGGCTCCCAAGTGTGTGTGTGTGTGTGTGTGAAATCCAGGTGTAGTTTTCTGGTGGGCTTCCTCCTGCTCTGCTCTTTTAAAAGTGGATTCTTACTTCTTGGCACCTCCTAATCCTGTAGATAGTTATTTGTTCACTGAATTTTCTCACACAGGCTGGGAAGCAGAGTCCTTCTGCAAACTCTGTGTGTTTTAATAATGAATTAATGTTGATTTTATACAAATATCCTTATTTAAGAACTTCAAAGTTATTGGTGTTTCCCCCACCCCCCAGACATTGTACTTTTTGCTGATGCTGTTCTTGACACTCCCATGCAATTCAGCCTTGGAGAAATAAATATTTGTTTAGCTGTTCTCCTGCTGTGTCTGCTCAGTACGTTTGCTTAATGATAGTTTTAGCTCAGCTCTGCAAGGGTTTTAGGCCAATAGATTTTCTCAGAAAAACAAGAGACTCATTTGCAAGCAATTTACCTGTGTTCTTGCTCCACCCCTTTTTCCTCAGATTAGAGTTTGATTAAATAAGTGTGCATGCAAAAGGCTCGCTCTTTACCATAATGGCTTTTCATAACCTTTGTTTCAGCATTATTAGTTTACCATATCAATTCTGATGAGTAGTCAGTTTTCCCTGTTCCTTTCTCCACTCCATTTGTCTTGACTGGAAACAGCAAGTAGAAGGTTGAACTCGAGCAGGTACATTCTGCCCTTCCCTGCCATTAGTTGAATTTTCTTGAATCTGTGATTTTTCTTCTTTCCTTGAAAGACACGAAATCACATCTTGGTTTACAACGCTTTCTCTAGAGCCAAGGCCAAGCTGCTGGGTTTTTTTTTACAATGAAGACAAACTTTAGCTCCAAAATCTAAATTTATGCACTGAAATGAAGGTTCAGCCTCTTTTTATTCCTAGAGGTGCAGCAGTACCTGGCAAAGAAATGGACAGGTGATTTTAATACAATTGTCATTTCAAGTAATTTTGCATAGCTGAGACTAGAACTATTCTATTAAAAAAAACAAAACCAAACAAAATAAAAACAAGAAAAAGAAGGAGGAAAAAAAGTAGAACAACCAAAACCAACAACTAGAACAAAACCAAAACCCCCAAACAACATAAAATAACATAAAAATTCAAACTCTGGAAAGATCAAAATTATTTTCTTTGGCCATTTACTAAACCTTCTTCAAATTGTTTAGGCTACTTATGCTTCACTTTTGAAATATGGCAAGTATAATTTTGCCAATAACTAGATCCAACTTCTGGGCTATTTTCTGCCAGAAAGCCAAAATCACTTCAGTGAAGTAATACATCAGACTCTCTTCATATCACAGAATCACAGAATGTTAAGAGCTGGAAGGGACCTTGAAAGATCATCTAGTCCAACCCCCCTGCAACAGCAGGATTCCCTAGACCAGGTCACACAGAAGGTGACTGAACAGTAAGCTATGTTAAGAGTCCTTTATGTTTCAGTGGCAACATGGAAGTCTTAAAGCAGGAAATCTGCTAAGCACTTTTTTTTTTATGATGGTCACTAGTTTGTGCTGAGCCTAGATTGACTCAGACTAATGGTTATAAGGTTTTTGAATAGCATCTGATAATCAAAATGAAATCAGAATCCATTTTCTATCTACTTGGTAGAACAAGCTCTGAGACTTCAATCAGCCTGATGATGTTATGCCTTAGTTATACCTTCAAAGGATAGCTAAAACTCATTTATGGAAATACTTGGAGTCCTCCCTTCTAGCCTTCAAACCAATTGCCAGGAAGCTGCTGGGTTCTTCAAGCCAGATCTTCAGTAACAGCAAAAAATATTACCTCTTATACTGTGCTGTTAATGCTGTAAAATAGTGCAGTATATTTTTTCTACCCAGAGAGCAACACCTAGTTAACATTTAAGTTAGTGAAGTGGAAATTTGTGTGACCTAATTTAAAAACCAGTCAAATGTCTTAGGTGAGAAAGCTTCACAAAAAAATAAATGCCACTGGATTTCTACTTTGTTTTGCTGAGTCCAGGGTAAGGGGTGGGGGGGAAATGGTTATGATATAGGTCAATGCAGTAGAGAGAAGGAACCCAATATCCAAATGCTAGTCTAGCTAAACTTTTGAATATGGAGAGTGGAAGATTCACTTTGAACTCATGCATATGACAGACTTCCTTTCTGTTATCCAAAAGGGGAGGAGAAAAGCTGATGTTACTAGTGAACTGAGATTAATTTTGTGAAAGTCTGCAAGGCATTATTTATAGTCTGTGTACCAGAACTGTTTTTCTATTAATGGTCTCTCTAGGCCATGTTCAAAAATAGTGCAGCCTCATGTTGTGTAAATGAGATTTGGCAATGTGAATTTAGCTGTTTTCTGTTTTAACAAACTCCTTCCCAACCATTCCCTTATTCCACTCATGATCTCTCTTCTTGTCTCTGTCTTCTTCCTTCTGCAGTCCAGCACATCGTTCAACAGAGATGCCGTGAAAGCAGGGACAGGCCGGCGTTTTCTTGGTGGGCTGTTAAATGATACATCCTACTGCTACACTCTGGAAGTCTCATTCTACAGCTACATACTGGGTGGACTGACTTCTGCTGTCCCCTACACAGAAGAAGCATGTATCCTTTGGAAATCCTTCAGAAATCCTTCTTCCTCATGCAGCACAAGTGAACCGGGCACTTAAGGTAAATACTTCTATCTCAGTAAGAGTTTGCTGAGATAGGAACACACAAGTGGAAATGTGAGTCTGCTCTTGATGCTTTAATTTCCCTCATATTGATTCTCCATAGTGTGGAAATTCAAGAGAAAAGCACATTAGATCAAATAAGCTATTTCCCCCTTGTAGGAGATTGTCTCACATACTTATTATAGAAACTAGTCCTGGAGAGACTGTGATCCATTCCCTTCCACAGCCTTCCATTTATTTCTCCATTTCTCTCCTTATTCTCTCATTATCCCTGTGTTTGTACTATTGTTTTAATAGCAAGTTGAAAGTACATCTTTGGTACTGAGTTAAAATATCTTCTCTGCCTTTGAACTGCAGCCAAAATGCTCTAAAGGATCCACCAGGTTCTGCAACTGCCTCAGGGCCAGGTCTTTAACACCAGTTGACAAAGAAATGGAAAGGGAGCTCTGCAGACAAAGCTGACAATGTTTTTGGTTTTCAAGTGCTCAAATAGAAGCAATGTCTCATTCCTCAAAAGACACACATCCATCTGGCTATCTGTCCTGGGTTTGGCTAGGATAGGGTTAATCTTTGCACAAGAAGCTAGGAAGGGCCACAACCAGGACAGACAACAGAGCCAGCCATGGGGCGTTCCATACTACGTCCAGGTCATGTTGCTAGATAAGGGGGGGGCTGGCGGCAGGAGCGGCGGGTTTTTTGGCACACATGGCTAGGTGTCATGTTGGCAACATCAGTGAGCTGGTGGTTTTATATCACTCGGCTATATATTACCTTATTAATTTTCTTATGAATCCTGTTCTTTCTCTGTTCTTTGTGGTATTGTATTAAAATTTCCTTCTCCTAACCCCATAGGGTTTGGCATTTCACTCCCAATTGCCCTTCCCATCTCACCATGGGGTAAGGGGTTAGGGGAAGGCAGTGTGTGAGCAGCTGTGGGGGGCTCAGTTACGAGGTGGGCCTAAACCATGACACTATCTCAATCTATCAACAATTTGTAGAATTGATTTGACTGATCTTATGATTTAGTTTTGTTGTTTGGACCAGTCTAATGGTTTGGGGGGTTTTTTGTCACTATGCTCAATCAAATAACCATACTTCAAGCTTGGGTGCATTATTTCATTTTGTCATTCTATCTTGGTAGATTTTGAATTTTCCACAGGTTTAGAAATACTGTAGAGGGAGAAAGATTAGCTGTGATTGTCTATTTGCCTCTCCACTGCTTTCTGGAAGTTAGGGAAAGTTTGCAGCTTTAGGGTAGCAAGGGGGAAATATTCATAAGACTTAATTCTCACAATCCATCTGTATGTGCACGCTGTGAGGGAATAAGAGTGAGAAACCAGGAATAGGGAAAGTAATTCTAAATCGTTTGGGAGTTTCTGGTTTGGCTTCTCCACTGAAAGTGAAATCTGGGGGAAGGAGAGGGATGAATATATTAAGGTCACATATCAGACTCAAGCATTTGGAATAGATCTTTTTGGCCTAATAAGGTTAACTAGCTGCAAAGAGTAGCTTTTTGCAACATACTCATACATAGTTACCTTGCTGTCTGAGGGGAAAATCAACGTCATTCCTGTTAGGTTTAGGTATTTATTTTCCTATGTTGGTGTTTTGGCATTTTAAGCACATGTACCTTAGTTTCACCTTTAATTTTCTCTCTTTGCTTCATAGTCATTGTACTGACAACAGCTTATTTGTCTTCCTTATTTATCAAGAACAGTTTTTTGCAGTAAAAGGTGGGAAGAGTCATATACAAATGAGGTCTTGAGTTCCTTGAATATGTTTTTCTTCATATCTTGTAAGTCATTTTGACTCAGTTTTCTTTTTCTTTTCCATAAGGATTTTTGTTTTGTGCTTCACATTACAGAGGTTTCAGGCATGGGGTCTAACACCTCTATGTATTTGCTTGGCTTGCCTTCTGCAGGCAGAGCTTCATCATTCTCAGTTCATTCACTGTGACCATCACCAGCTAGAGCACAGAAAACAGGCCTCAGATCACAGAGAAGCTGGTTTTGGCTAGCCTGGCAGACAGCAAGCAGGGAAGGAGCTCTGCCCACGTAGTACAGTCCACTGGCATTTTGCCCTAGTAACTTTTATTATTTCCTTTTCAATGGAGGGATTCTATCAAGAGTTCTGCTTATGACAGTTCTTCCTCATGTGTGCAGTTTCCTAGTTAGAGAAAGAAATGGAGCTGCTTGAAGCAGTCTCTAGGCTGGTTTGCTTTAACACAGGAGTGGCTGGATTTATGCACAACCTATCCTGGCAGGGGAGAAGTTTCCTATCACTGAAGTGCCTGTGACCAAAAGTAAAACAACTGCAGAACATTTCAATTTAGCCTGAAAGCTCTTCCAAGCTATTTGCAAGTCAGTATTAATTAATGCTCAGGTTTTTTTAATGGACCTGAACCAAAGACACAGCCAGTCAGTTCATATTGGCCTCCAAGGACTGGCATGTTTCTATTAACTGTCTAGCTACATGCAGGCTTGCAAGTCAAGCAAATAAATGAAGAAAAGACAGTGAGCCCAAAACCTGTGAACTGATAGTGCAAGTATTCAGGAAATCTGCCTTCAAAGATGTGTTTCTTAGGACTTTGTTCAAACTACAGTGATGTTTTTGGATTGTTGGTTTTTGTGCTTTGTTTGTAATAGAAACTGGATCAGAGAGGCTAGAATGGTTCAAAGCTTCTAGTGTTGGATTAAAAAGTGCAGACTGAGATGCAGCCTTAATTTCAAGTAACTCATGGCCTTAAACAGAGACTGCGAAGCAAGTCACACCCCATATTCGGAAACTAACCATAATGGCTCCATGTGGAGAGCAGAACAAATGAGGATCTCAAGGTTCTTCAAAACTATTACTTTAGCCCAATATTATTCCTGTTGAAACATGAGAAAACTGAAGAAATTCTGAATAGTCACCTATTTGCCTTGGTGGCATATAATTCTACCTGTCAACTTCCTTCCTTTACAGCATTTGTGGCAAATAAGATCATAGAACCACCCCCTTTCATACTATTATATAGGTAGGTTAGGTTTGGTTTGGTTTTTTTTTGTTATTTGGGTTTTAAATTCTTCATGTTCCTCATGGTTTATGTGCTAACTCTATGATCTATACAAAACCCAACATGAGCCTATAATAGATATATTTCCACATTGGTTAAGATTATTTTGTTCAGACTTGTGTGACTGAACCATACCTTGTAATTATTGAGGTAAATGGATAACTCACATGGATGAAAATGGGAGACAGACTTTCAGCCTTATAAGTGCTATTTGGATTCTGACATTGTTTAAGTGTGGACAGTAACTTTCTTCAGTATATAAAGTAAGAATTTTTTTTCAATAAATGCTTCAAATTACTGTAGTTAGTATGACTGAGTGTATTCTCCTAAATGAAATACCTCAAAGGTTCAGAATTTAGGGGATTATACCTGCTAAAAAAAATGTCTGTGAAGATGCACCATTTAAATGAGATCCAGGAATGAAAGATCTTTCATCAGTCTGTGCTGGGAGTATATGTTTGGGATGTATATGGAGTGATTACAGCATCCTTTCAAGTGCTGAATTTCTGATCTCTTCTTCCAGAGACACTGAACATGGTTGCATGAATATCTCGGGCCTCAATTAGCTTTATATCAGTAATGGTTACTGATGGACTGTCTCTTGTATTTTCATCCTGTGAACAAAGGACTGTATCAGGCGTACCTTCCTGAACATCCTGTTCCACATTCTTTGAGAGGCATGTGTGTGCCTGGTAGGTCTGTGTCTAACTGATATGTACCTGGTGTGTGAGAAACATTAGGGATATGTTCTATAAGCCCAGCTCTGCAGAATACCCTATGATAACATGTGCTGTAGATAACAGTGAATGGACTGTGTTTCAAAGGCATAATAAGAGGATTGGAGGCTTGTCGGTTAGTTGCCTGCAAGTGGACAGAGAAATGTTTAAAACCCTTCTCACATGTGCACACATTTGGTGGTAACTGATTAAAAAGGCAGCACAGTAACAGTTTGCTCAGCACTAGGTGAAGAAGCTTTAAAATGAGCTGATATGCTTCCATTAAATACCATGTTTTACTAGGCATTTACAGGGCTTATGACATAAGGCATGTAAACTGCTCTGTAACATTAACCACCAGCAGCCTAACTGCTGAGCTGTCTGGATATACACCAGCCTCATAGCCAGGCAGGAAATAAAGGAAAAAAGAGGGGGAGGAAGGATGAATCCATAGTTGTAGGACTCTGAGTGCTGCACTGATAGCACACCCTGAATTGCTTTCCACTAGAGCCTGCTGATCAGCAGCTGTCACAGTCTGACCTGAGAGTGGCCAGTAAAGGAATCTCACATCAACAGTTTTAAAATCTATTGGGTTCATTTTTTAAAGTGTTTGAACTGGATCCCTGCTGCACAGCAGGCAGCCCATAAGAGAACATAAAAGGTTTTACTTTCCCAAAGACTACCCATGAGGCAGGAAGACAGAAATGATGGAGATCAGGCAAAAACTGGTATGATTGTAGCCTGGTAGCTATAGGGGAGAATAATCATCAAGATGGGCAAGCATCACAATTATAAGTGCCTATGACTTTTTTGTGTATTTTCATCTTAATTCTAAATTTCCTCCAGGTGGGGAAGGCCCTCATCCAAAGATGAGCCTTTAGTCATCTATGTGTATGGCATTACTTGATGAGATCAATTCTGAGTGGATCAGGAGTCTGGAACCCTGGACTGTGGGTTTGGCAGAATAGTTCTTTGTATGGCTTTTCTAAGCTCATCACCTCTGTGATTTAATGTCCTCAATATAAAGAATTAATTTAATGAAACTTCTGTTGAAAATACATAAATAAAATGTTGAAGACATGGGTGAAGAATACAGAAGAAAGAGACATTAGTAATATTATCCCAAGGTAGCTCTTTTCACATCACAAACAGCTGATAAATTATCTTAATACTTTAAAATAGTATAGCTGAACCAACTTGCAAATATGTAGCTTTGTATTTTCCATTCCACTGAATGTGTTGAATTAGAAGCTTTGCATCCCTTAAACATGATATAGTTGCATGGCTGAAATCTGTCTCCTGTTTATGGACATAAAAAAATACATTTGTGGCTACAGCCATAAAATGAAAGCTTAAATTGACTACAGTCTTTTCAGGTGCCTAACAGGAGCTCACATCTTAGATTCTTGGCACAGCTGGAACCATTAGGTTCACTCTTATTCTGAACTTCAAGCAGAACAGCAGCCTGCTGCTTGACTGGGGACTGGAGAAGTTAAATCCCCTGGAGGAAGCAGTCATTTGCTTATATCTAGATTCCTTTTAAGGGGTGCTTGCATCTCAGTAAATGCCTGTCCTGAGGAAAAGACATCTGTATGCAAACTACAATCCCAGTAAAAGCATCTATAATTTCTAGAGCTTCATGGACCTTCCAGTCTTCTAGGGCAAATGTACTTGATTATTCTGGGCCATTTTAAAATTTCTTTTTTTGGCAACTGCTGCTCCTTCTGAGACATGATATCTTTAAGAGAAGATCCTCATGAGCCAGATGATGGCCCTTGCAGATTCATTCCCACCCAGTAAAGGCAACATTACTAGCAAAAGCCAATGAGGTTAGACAAGCTATGATGTAAAGGTGAGGGAGCTCTGCAGAGGTTATCCAGTGTGGCTTGTGTTTGAACTTGAGTTAGAGCCTGTTCCAAGATGATTTTAAATAAACTGGACACATAATCAGGAAAAGACCTCTGGAGGTCTACATCTTCATCATTCTTCTGCTAAGCTCCTAGAAATAGGCTCCTTTCTGTGTGTTGCAAAAAATGGCTTTAATCCTGATCCTGAAGATTTTCCTAAGAGTGACCTCCTTGCACATCATCTCTCCACCATTTGGTTATTTCTCAATACCATGTTTTGGTCTGCCTTTGAGGAAAGAAAACAGCTCCCCAGTCTGTGTGAGAGTGTTGAGGTTTACAGCCACAATTTCAAATGCTCTTAATATTACTGGAAGCATAGAGTTAAATTATACAGTTGTAAAGTTACTTTATAGTGATAATGCTGTCAAGCATCAATATCTCTGCTCCAGGGCACCATGGAAACTCAGTTAATGATATAAGAAGCTGATATTTTTCAGGGTTGCAGCTGTTGGCTCATACCCAGAAGGAATCAGAGTGTCTCTTCATATTGGCTATATGCAAGGGAACCTGCTCAAAGAAAATTAAGAAACAGTGAAAGTCTGTTTAATGAAGTGCAGTGGAATGAAAGTGCAAAGCACTGTGGCGTTGCAGTGTGCACACCTCTTTCCCTCTCAGAGCTAAATACAGTGGACAGTGCTGTAGAAAAAGGCTTATTTTACTGTAAGAGAAGGTGTTTGTGGGGGAGAGTGTATTATTTGTATGTAGATTTGTTTATCTAGTTGCCTGTAGCACTGCATCAATCTATGCAGACACTGTCTGGGAGTATCAGTAAAGAAATGGAAATTAAGGCAAGTGACTACAGTCAACTTAGGAATATCTATAATTTTTGTAATGGATTTCTTAGCATCTGTATCCCAAGGTGCTTTGATAACCTCAGCTGAAAGATGCTATAAAAGTGCAAAGTGTTATTATAAAGGTGTTTTTTTCTCCTTTTAAAGAAATATTTTTTCACTTTATTTATTTATTTTATGTAGAACATCTGTCTTGGAAGGCATCTTTAAAGTATTTCCTGGGGATTTAATCACATGATTTTAATTACATTTTGGGTAGGAACCAGGTATCAAATACTATGCGTGTGAGTAGGGAAATGGTCTTGCTGTTAACAGCTGCAGTAAGAGTGGTCTTGACCAATTGGTTCATTTCTCTGTTTGCCCAGGTGCTTTGCATGCTGCATGTTTGGTAAACATTCACATGGCTTTCTATGGGGAAGGAGGGAGAGCAGGTCAGGCTTGTGGGCTTGTTTTAAGTAGAAATGAAAGGGAATTTGTAAGACGAGGATCTAGTCTTGAAGGGAATGAAGCATCAGAGGGACTGAGAGCCTGCCTGTTCTATCAGATTTTAAGGCACAAGTTAGTCTGAGCACCATGGTTTGCTCCAGAGTTGTGGTGTCCTAAGTATTGTAAAGGAGGGCTCCATGAGGGTGTAGATTAACTTCTTTCCTCTTGTGCACACAAGTTTCTCTCCCAGGGATACTGAAGTATAGGGAAGAGAAGAGATGATGGTTGTGGGACCAGAATGAATTAGACCTAGCACAAGTGATGCTTTTGCTGAATGGTTGAAGGTGAAGTTGATGACAAATAATTGCAGAGTTGTGGCTAATATAAACAAGGGGAGAAGGTCCCTCCAGGTACTGCTATCCCTTTTGGAACAGGCTTTCAAGGTTTTGAGCTCCTCTTTTATAAACTGCCTTTTCCCTAAACTTGTATTTTTCCTTTGTTTTATAAGCAACTTAGAAAAAAACTAAGCATTAGAACTGATAGTGAGGATCTTTGGTGCTCAGAATGCCATACAAATGCTATTAAACCCATGGTTAAAATAAGTCTTTGGTAAATGTTAAATTCCTATTAGTAACACTTGCTAAACTTAAGTGCAAAGGAAAGGGCAAGGCTAATCTGAAAGGCAATGGAGAGCAGGGCTTAAAAGATATGAACAATTTGTTGGAAATGTCTGAGGGGAGTGGTTAATATGACTAAAGAGTAACATTTGTGGCTTGAAGATTTAGGTTTGGAAAGGGCTCTAGCCAGTGCTGTGCTTTGGAGCTTTCCCAAATGTCAATGGGAATGAAGAGAAAAAAGCCATCCTGAATGAAGCATTTTTCAAAAAGCAATAAACAGAAAAATTGCAGTGTCTCTGGTCTAGGTTTCTGCTTCTGTCTGTGGTAGTGTTTGTGTGTCTCCATGTTTATCATCTTTTTCCTCTTCTCTTTCCATTGTCTCCTCTGGCTCAATCTTATCCCCTGTGCCTGTTTTGTCTTATGTCTGTCCTCTCACCATCTTGTTTGAAGATTTAGGTCATTAGCCCTACCCCATACCTTTCTATCATCTCATCTGATTTTTGCAGGTGGTGTTTCATTAATCAGACACACCTACTCTCCGCTTTTTGTTCACTTTGTGCTCTCTTTCACCTAAACTATTCCTTTTTTCTTTTATATTTTGACACCTAAAGGTTCACCAGGGCTTAATGCTGATTAAAGAGAATTCCAGGGTGGGATCAGAAGTTATCTTTTAACTACCACTTCCATAGCCCCAAATACCAATGTCCTGAAAGGAAATCAGAGATGTTTCCAAGACACGTAGCAAAGAAATTAGTTAGTTTTAGTCTGTCTTTCTTACCTGCTTGACCAATTGCAATTGAATTTGACAGTGATAAAGATCTCAGAGATACTACATTCCTACAGGTTTCATGAAAAATAGCTGGCTGAATAAGTAGAGAGACCAAAATTAATCTCTCTGGTAGGGACAGCAGCATCTCTATTGTTGGAAACCAGAAGATGACAATAGGTATGAAAGTCACAGGTAAGAGATACCACATCTCTTTTCTTTCCTGGGCATGTCATTGGTGAGTAGAGACCTCACTTCACTTTCCTTTCCCCTACAAATTTTACCACTAACATCTCTGGAAAACTTGATAAAAAGGATATCTCATAGCATCCTGAAAAGCAGATTGCATCTCCTCTATCAAGCCACTGTTGAAAGAGGCCAGGAACCTGACAGGTACAGTTCACAGGTAAAGAGAATACTCATTCAAATAGCCAATACATGCTCACCACAAGCCAGCAGTGTTTTTTGTCACCCAGAGGTGAAGCTTTGTCCACTGTTCTGATCAACAAAGTCTGAATATGTCTGAGGCAGAAACTACAGATAATCTGCAGCTTTAATCTAGTGTTCAGAAACCTTTGTGTTTTGATAAGAGCAGTATGAGTCTGATTCTTTCATGTCTCATCTCTTAACAGAAGAACAGCCAAACCAGCTCAGATCAAAACCAGTCCTCTGCAGAGTCTTGTCTCTGATAGAAGGCAAAAGCAGATGCCTCAGAAGAATGTAACAATAAAATAAGAGTATAACAATTCTCCTCCTGAATATTCTTCCAGCAGTTAGTGGTTTGGGGATCCCAGAGGCAGAAGTGTTGATTACGTCTGCAGTAGCAGTCTATGGATTTGTCTCCTGTGAACCTGGGTGCATTTTTAGCATCCAAATCATTCGTTTCTAGGAATTTCCACAGCTTAATAATATCTTGTTTGTTTTAAGCCTACCACCTGCAAGCTTTATTTTGTGATTCCTATTTGTTACACTGGAAGCAGTGTTGATCCCTCTCTGCTGTCCCCATGGCACTCAGCAGCAGCTTTTTTTTCACATTTAGTCTCCTAGCCTACCTAGTTACTCAGTCTGAGCATTTATCCTGCACACCATAAGAAGAAAACTATTACTAGATCAGAATAATTCCTTTATTTCTGGACTTGGTATATCATCTGGAATTTTCTTTCTAGGTATACACAATGGTATGAGTTGCCAAGCAATGGGGAATCCACTCCAGTGACTAGTGGCAGGGTCTGCATCTGCTGCACATTATGATTTTCATTTGTGCTCAGGATAAATCCTGCTCTGGTCACACAAGGAGCAGGTATAAGCACCAAAAAGAGAGATATGGCTTTCAGTTTCAGGGTACACGCTGTGTTCAACATGTTCAGTTCCTTATGTCCTTAACATTTTATGTGTATTCTGCTATACTCTTCCTTTTTTTTTTTTTCCCAAACTTAAGGAGGGATTCAAAGCTTGTTCAACTAACTGAATTTCTGTTCAGCATAGACTGAAGTTTTAGTCATCTGGCTTAAAGAGACTAGGAACCAACCCCTGCTGGAGGTTTGGTAAGTGACTGGTTCTGTTGGCAGAATACAGCTTCAAGCTCCTGGTTTCTTACTGTGTAACAGTAATACTTCCCCTCGAGAAGATGCTCATAACTGCCTGTTAGCAGTCTCACAGTCTCATGTTCTTGCTGGGCCAACAGGGTTATCATCCTAGTGTCCCTTCTTCCTTACTTAATGATTCCTCTTTGCACCACATCCCTCATATGTCTGCCAAATAGAATTTGCTGCATTGACTTTCTTTCCAAAGCCTGCCCAGAAGGACAGCTTTCCTTCAAGCAGGATACAGAAAAGGCCTGTGTCTCCAGAACCATCAATATTTTTCTTGAAATGATAAATGAACTGCCAATGAACCGAGGCAGCTGCCAGATCCATCTGAGAAACAGACCTTCAGACCCAATTTATCCGTGCTTGGTTTATTTATGTGTCTGGAAACTTTCAAGATACAAACAGAGAACAAACCATTGTGAGGCAGCCACTGAGAATTAGGTGGTATAGATGGATACAGTGGGAGTTTGTGGACTGCCTCAGATACATTAGCTATTACTATATGCCAGCTTATCTCAAACAAGGAAATAGCTTGAGATTCATCATAGAGAACACCATGAAAAAGAAACAAAACTCTCAAAGCATGACCTAAATTCTTGTAGATGTTGTATCATTCAGTTTGTTTTTCTTCTTCTCTTCTGGTCTTTCTTGCCTATAGTTCAGGTTTTTGCATAATCTCTGAAATTTGTCAATATTAGTCTAAGGAGATGAGGCATGGCAGGTCATGTTGTCAGTGGAGGGATGGAGCCAGTGTACATGCTTCAATGAGCAAGGTTTGTAGAGAGACCAATCTGGTTTTGAACCAGCTGATACAGATGGAGAAAGCAGATAGGCTTTGTGTTCAGGGTCCTTTTGCTGGGCGGCAGGTCTTTTTGTATTTCATATACATTCACCCCAAAAATTCTGAGCTCCTTCTTTTTGGCTCCAATCAGAAAGAGCTTTCAGAGGTATTAAGTTTGGGCAAGATTTATGAGAACAGGCAGCTGAGCAAAGGAAAGAGACTCAAGCAATGTCTCTGCTGGGGGAAAGGCTGGAGCGAGTTTAAATGTTACAGCACACTAGAGAGTCTGCATGGGGCAGCTGCTGTAAAATGCTCCAACACAGGAAAAATTTCAACTGGCACAAAATCCATATTGCTGGAGAAACCAGGGGAAGGGACAGGTTTTTATTAGTTGTGTTGTTGGTGGGACAACTACTTTTTAGTTCAAAATAGGCCTGGCCTGATGCAGAGCCTGTGTAACCCAGGAGCACAAGCTGGAGCTCTTTACTGATGGGAAGGGCCTTGAGCAAGTCCAAGGCTGCAAAACCAGTGAGGATGAGCACTTAGTGTCAGTTCTTAGGAGGAAAAAGGGAGCCTGGGGCCTCTTTGCACCTCCTTGTTGTAATTTCCCCTTGCAAGGTTGGGTTTAAGGAAATTATTTCCCCCTGCCCACCTTGCCTGCCTGCCTGGGTCAGCCTGGCAGCACAGCTCACACTTGCCTGTAGTTAAAGTGCCCTCTTCTGGCACGAAACGTTTAATTCCTCAGTGGCAGTCGACAGAATAGAAGTGCATGTTTTCTGATGGTTGCTGAAATCAAGAACAAAGCAGGTTTTCTCTTCCTTTATTTCCTCACTACATCCCAGACTATCTTGACCATGCAATAGTGGCCATAGAAGGAGCTTCCCTGTTGTATCAGCCTTAATCAGCCTCATGTGAGATTTTGTTTGAATCTAGGGTCATTTAATGAAGATGCTTTTATTCTCTTTGTTTGTTTGGTTGGTTTTGTTAGTTTGTTTTGGTTTTCCTGCCTTCTCTTTAGCTGGTGTAAATCTGTAGCTATCTTGATTTACAGCAGTGGAGAATATGCTGGCCTATTCCTGCTTATGTTTTCTGTGCTCTGCTCTATAAATCATCTCTTGACTATTCTTGACCTGTTGATGTCAATAGTTTTCACTGTGAATCCCGGTGGGACCTAGATTTGACCTCTATTGATTACCAGCGATTGTCTGATAATGAAATGTGGAGGGAAAAGCACATGTAGCCACTGTCAGAGAAGTTCCTTTACTAAGCATTCAGCTGGAGAAAGAAAGTTTCAGTACAACTGTTAATGTGAATTCAAGGTTAGCAGTACACAGCACAGCAACTGCATCTCTCTGCAGAGGGATTTAAAATCAGTCTTTAATAAGAAAAAGGAGTTTCCTGCACTGCTTTATCACATCAGTTACCATCAGAGGCCTTTGCATGTGCTTTGGATTTTTCTCAATATTTAAGGAGCATTTCAAGCCATAATTGATTATAGCTGAATTTGTGTTACAAAGTAGGGAACAGCAGGTCAGGAGGATGTTTATGCTATGAGATGAGACTGAGCTTGATTCCTGTTTAGATCCTTTAAAGCAGAAGGGTAGTGGTTTTTTCCCCTGGTAATAAGCCATGTTTCAGCTATTGAGTATAATGCTGTATTAATAATTCTGTACTTATTGTAGCCTCTCTGAATGTAAAACCCTCACAGACAAGATGGATTGGCATAAACCAGTTTAGGAAGCACATGTACAGTTTGTACTGCCCTCCTCTGGGTTTGTAAGGAGTAAAGGGAGCTGAAGTCAGAATTTCCATGTTTTGCAAAGTGCTGAGCTGGAAGTAAAAATCCAGCTTCTCCCTTCAAGGTGAAAAGGACATAGGAGATTCAGGTGGTTTCAGTCTGCCTTGAGGATCTTCCTGCAGTGGTCCCTGCTCTGTAAAACTCTCATATGCTAATACTGTTTTTTCCTGGTCTCTTCACTATTAGTTGAATAAGGTCTCAGACTGAAGTTCAGGAAATGTGGCTTTTAATAGTGTGATTTTACTTAAACTCCATGTCTGTGTTTCATGTTGCATTCCTTCTTAGTCCTGCATGCTTAGAGGACATGTAGGCAAAGGTGATTTGAGGTTAAGGATAATTACAGCACCCTCAGTGTTACAACAAACCCAGAAGTGCAGGGACCAATAAGATCATGTGCCAAAAACTGAGATGAGGCAAATGAAGCATTTCCAAGCCAATACAAGTTGAGATATTAAAGTAGTTAATGTGAACAGAAATCGTTGAAGATAATAGGCAATACTCAACATTTACCTTATGACTTTCAAAGTGATTATCCCAAATATGATGTAAGGCTAAAGTGAACATAGTCATATTAGAACATTTCATTTTAAGGCTGCTGCTCTTCATAGGAAAATATATACATGTAATTGTGTGCATACATTAGATATGCATATATAGCAGAAATTGTTTTCTTTTTTTTTCCCTAAGTACATTTTCAACATGCATGAAGGAAATTAATTATGACAGAGAAACTTGCAGGTCTTTCTGAGGTGAGAGAAGCTCCAAGTTACCACTACAGTGAATAAAGATGCCCCTCTATCAGTCCTAAGCAGACTGCCCTGGAACTGGAGCAGCCCAGAGTAATGGTGTTAAGAAGTTGGTATAATAACAAGGCAAAGCAAAGTATAGCCTAACAGGATGACAGCAGAAGGAACCAAAAATAGGTGGCTTTTGTATGACTATAATAGCTCCACCTGCTTTCAGAACGTTAGTCATCCCATAAATGTGTCCATTCCAGCGAATATCCTCAAGGGAGCTGACACAGAAATCCATAGAAAAGAGGCACGGAATCTGAGCAGAGAAAAGGGAGAAGAGCAGGGACTCGCCAGGCTAAAAGGAGCCTGCTGGCAGGGAGAAGAGGAGCAGCCTAGAAATGTGTGTGTGCATGTGTGGGTGTGTATGAGTAGCAGAGAAGTACATATGCTTCTTGAAGTGAAGGATTTGTTTCCTTCTCATCAAACCTCAGCCCCTGCTGCTTTCTTTGATTTTTCTCTAGCAGGGCCAATCTAGGCATTCAGTGGTGATAAATAACCCAGTATTACAAGGTGACATGCACAGTGACACGATAACATGGAGAGAAAGAGAAGAACCCAAAGGGACAGAGTTACCATGCAATTTATTTATTTCCCAAGTTTGTTCTGCAGTGCAGGCAGTTTGGGAACCCAACCCCACCAGCTCCTGCTGCAGCTTAGCAGGGCTCTTAGAGAGAAGCCTGACAAACCTCAAACCCTGCTAGCATAAACAGTCCAGAGCCAAAAGGCTCTCTTATTTTCTGGTGAGCTTTGTTTGTTGTGACCTTGGTAGGATGCTTCAGTGCTGTTTTGATGAAGGGCATTTGGGGACCTTGTGTTTGATTTTTATTTTTTTTTTAAGGGGCAGGTCTGCATGTTAGGACACCTGCATTAGCTGTGAGTTCCGTCCCCAATTCCTTGCCTGGCCTCTGGTGAGTTGCAGAGTCTTCCTCCCTGCTTTTCCCTATTAGCAGGCTTTCAGCTTTGCAATGCTAATAGGTTTTTTTTTAACATTGCATTTGTGTGCAATTTTCTGGATTTTGTCAAAGCAAACTGAGAGCAGAAGTGTTGTTATGCTGACATGTACAGTACATCAGCAGGGCTGAGCCTTCAGCTTCACCGAGCAGGATGCTGCTGCCTGGGCTAACAGAACAGCAAGTTGTTCTCTGTTGGACCAACATAAGGAAAGAAAAAAAGGTACATTTTGCCAGAGGGGTGGCTGGTCATTTACTGATGACTAGCAATGTTAAGACTTGATGATTCTAATTCTCTTTGTAGCTCTGAAAAGAGCTTGCAGACTCGGTGGCTGTCCTCTCCTCTCCTAGCCCTTTCTTGGATGAAAATGCAGGACAGGAGAAATGGCATTGTCTAGACAGTGTCACGGGGCTAGGACACAGTCTAGTGAGATAAAAGGAGAATGGAACAGGCATACAGAGCAAAGTGATTTGCCTAAATCTGCACAACCAGATCTCCTGACTCCTTCACTCTCCCTCCTGTGGTTTCTCTTTAGGAGACGAAGTTGATTGATTGCAATTGCCCTTTTTACTGATTACCATTTTAATAATCTAACCAGTAATGTCAGAAATCCAGCATGAGGGGTAGTTTTTTTGGTACAGTATGTTTGTTACTTGCACTTCTCTCAGATGGGCACCAAAATTAGACTAGTTGGATTCTCTTGATATTTACATTTGGGTTTGTATTCTTATCATCCAGGTATAGCATAGTCATACTGCTGCAGCTTCATTCTCACATGACAGAGAAATAGTCTTATTACAAGGAAGTGAAAATTAAACCCAAAACTACTCCACAATCCCCCCTGCCCAAAACCAACAAAACAAAAACTTCATCTTCAAAAATAAACCTTGATCTTATAGGTTTTAGGGAAAATCTCTTTGTGTATCTATGCATGCTTCATCTCCTTGGTGATTGTCATCATGTGTAAAATTTTTATTTTCTGAGTGTGGCATGGAAACTACTGCTGTCTTCTGCATTGACATTTCTATTCCCTCACAGCCCCCTTTCCCTGTTCTCAGTTACTTCTCATGCCACACCTGATTGGTCTTCAGTGCTGATAGGGAGTCTTTGCTTTGGAGTTTTACATGCACTTAACTGACCACCCAGTTTCTTCCAGGTTTTAAATAGGTGAATAACCCAGGTTCATGCCCCAGGGTTCTGATTCTTGACAGGTTTTCCCACATGCTGTCAGCCTGCAAATAAATAATACCTGCAAGGAAAAGGGTCTAAAATCATCTCTGCTCTTTTCACTGAAAGCCAAATGGACCAGTGGCTGGAATGCAAGAAAGGATATTCCTATTCCCCACTCATTTGGCTGACAGCATAATCAGTCACAGTAATAAATCTTCATTGGAAACTTAGATGAAAATGGAAGAGGAATGAGAGTGCTTTCAGAGAAGAAGCTGGGAGGGGGCTTGTGTCTCTTTGGAAACCCAGCCCCAGAGGGGAGAGCAAAAGAGCTACAGAAATCCTCTGCTGTTGAGTGTAGGATAGCTCTCGGTGCCCATGACTGTGCCTGACGGTGTGCCCTATGGCCCTGACCATTCCCCCAGCCCTGCTCTCTGTTCCCCACCGTCCTGGATTTTGAGGAGCAGGGGTTGTCGGCCCTTTAGTAGCCTTAATATGCACCTGAGTAGCATGCAGGGGCCTGAATAAGGGCCAGGAATAAATTGTAGAGATCTAGAGCAGCTGGCTACCTGCTGTGCTAGCCTTTAACCCTTCAGGAGCTAGTGCTTTCCCACAGCCTCTTGAACAAGCAAGGACAAAAAAAGCAACCACAGAGCTGAAACATTTTATTTCCCCTACTGGGCCTGCCAATTAACCCTGTCAGAAGCTAGAAAACCACACTGGGCACATCAGCAGAAAATGAGCTGAGGAGGGAGAGTGTTTGAGGAAGACAGTGCAGAGATCTAATCACCTCCCCATCTCCCTGGAAGAGCTGAGATGTGGTGCAGGGACAGTGGGAGCAAGCTTGCAGACACTTCCATGCTTCAGACACCACAGCAGGGCAAACAGAGAAGACGACTAGCTCCTGATGGGAGTCTGACTGCTGTGTGTCCATCCCTTTGCAAATGGCACTGTTTGTGCCCATCTCCTGGTTCTTGTATTATTTGTATTGGCTTTGCAGTACGTTTGGGGGGGTTGAAGAAGGCTGGAGAGAAGAAGGCAGCAGGAAAGGCTTCCCCACTCCAAAACCTCCCTATTTGGGAATCATCCTGCTCTTGATCTATTTGTTGCTTGGGTCTGTATGTTTTCCTTGCAGTGTTAGGTGAGCTTATTGCCTTTTCCTTTATTCCAGGTACTGGAAAGTTTTGAGCTAGGCTCAAGGGTAACTGAATGAGCTGGATGAAGCATGAGTTACCCGGGATGTATTTTGTTTGTTCCCCTTTGACAGACACACCAGATGATGTGTAGAGAGCTGGGTCAAGTCAAGAGACAGTGAGCAGAACAGGGCATCAGGCTTGGTGTCACCCTAAGGGAGACTTGGTCCATTCACTGTGGAAGTGATGAAGAACTGACTGTACATTAGGGCTGTTTGGTGTCTTGGGTGCAAAGTTTGTTGAAGTAAGTTGGCTAATTTCTTGCAGCCTCAGCCTGCTGTGTTTTTACTGAAATCATCCGAGTGACACTGAAGATGAAATCTGTCCCACAGTCACCTCAGTAGTCTTTGGATCAATGAAGCCCACTGAGCCAAACCAGAGAGGCAGGTGCAGTGTTTAATTAGCTTTGTTTATATTCCTTTCTGTGCAAAGCAATCCTTCTTTCCACTTGTTACTTTCTTTGGGAGTAAAAATCTGGTGCTGTCCCATCTGTTGTGGGACCTCCTGACTGTTATAGGTGAGCCTAGACCAGCCCTGCAAGCTTGCTTGCCTCCCTGGCTTCTCACCGCACCACACATACTTCACTGTTCCCTAATCCTCTCACTCCTAATTGCTTTTCTAGTGCCTCTTGGACACTGATGAGCTGCAAGGGGGTGACACACAGCTCTTTCTCACCCTCAGCAGAAAAAGACAGCATGGCTTGGGCTGTGAAAAATAGCACAAATGAAAAAAGAGGGGCTGCTTTGGAGTCGAGTGATACAGAGTTAATATTCTGACTCTCAGGCCATGAAATCAATCTGCTAGGTGAATTTGTGGTCTCTCAAATTCATTTTGGGAGTGATACACACCTCAAATGGAACTGGCTGCAGCTCTTGACGTCAGTAAATGCTTTCTTCCCTTCAAAAGAACACAGCTTGGATTTCATCTTGTTTTTACACCTTCACTTCTCCTTGTAAGGCTCATTGTCACCAACGGGTCTGGTGTCATCCAACTGCGGCAGTGAGACCAACACTCTGTGCTGCAGAAATTCCCAGAGCACAACACTCGGCAGCTGCCAAAGCTTTCTGCTGGCACCTGCTCAAGGCAAGAGAGAGAGAGAAATATCACTTTGTCTGCCTCCCTTCATTGCTGCCCACCAGGAAACCAGCATGGACAGCACTTTCCTCTTCTGCTTGAGAGACACGCAGGTTAGATGAGTGAGGCAGACACCTTGAGCCTTTCTGGCCTTTTCAACAACCCATGTGCCCTTTGTCCCATCCCATGTTTTTTTCTGGTTTGATTGCTGCCCCATGTCACCACTCTCTAGAAGGCTGACACAGAATAGCATTGTGTTGTGTTTTTCTTCTGCTGTTTCCCACCTGCCAAAGTCCTTTCTTTACAAGGCAAGAGTCTTATTATTTTAGGCATGAGAGCTAAGTGATGGCTGCATTTGGGCAAACAATGAAAAGATACTTTCAGAAAGGCAGCTCTGAGGAAGATCAGGAAATTCTGATGCCTGTTGGGGACCACTTTTCTCTCACCAACTTTCTCAATGTGGCTTATTCCTTTCTGACTAAGGGGTGGCTGCAGACTCCTTATCTTTCCATTCAAACTGAGATGGTAACAAATGTACTAAATCCCTTCTCTGTAGAAGAAATTCAACAGAATTTCTTATGCCTTTCACTTTTGTGAGAAGAAAACTATGGTGCTTTTTACTTTTCCAGCTAGATCAGCTCTGAGCAGAATGAGAAGAGGAGGCATCCTAAGTTCAGATATTACATGGTGTGCATGTGGGAGAAAGTGAATTTAGCGCTGGTACCAGGAGGGCAATGGACAGCACAAAACTGGCTGCACACACAGAAAAGGTGCAGTGAAAGTGTTGTGCTGATCCTTGTTTAACTCAAGCTATCTGGATCCTTTTGCAAGGGAGAAGGCATGTTTCTATGTGTTTAGTGCTGGTTTGGTGAGTGTTGTGCTGGACTGGGAATCTAACATAAGCATACAGTGTGTGCATAGTTCCCTGACAGCAAAGTCATCCTTTTCCCAGCCTTCCACCAAGCAGCAGAAGCAGGAGTAGGATTGTATGCAGCCTGGAAAGCTGGCCATGACACCTTCCCCCTTGCAGCAGCAAATTCCCAAGGTGAGCTGAGAAAGTTCTCAAGGCCCATAGGCTTAGCAGTGAGCTGTGCAGCTTATTGTGTGCTGCCTTCCCTTAAACCCGCCAGTTCTTTCTTCTCCTCATTCCCCCTCTGGTCATTCCACATTCCCCTCTGGCCCACAGGCTAAAGCATATTTCCAAGATCTGTCTCTGCCATCTCCATGTTGTCAAGCTCATAACATCCTTGATTTTTGGCAGCAGGTAGTTCCACACATCACCAAAATACATAGGGAAGCAAACTTTCCATACAGGGTCAAGACTCACTTGGTCTGGCCTCTCTACAGCAATGTTCTATACTTTGGTAAAGCTTCTGGTTGACTGAACAAATACAAATTAAACTGGGAGATATATAACTACACCACCTCAAAATGTTTTTAAAATGCTTAGACAGTAAGAAGAAATATGTTATTATATTTATTTGAATTATATTAGGGAAAAGAGCTTTTACCTCCTAGGGAAAGTGATAGACACAGTATAGTAATAAGGAAATAAATGGTTTTTTCCAGTGCAGAGAATGTGCAGAAACAGGCAACAAAACTACCCAAACTTGTTTTCATATCCCACTAGGATGAAATGCACAAAAAAGTAATAAAAGGAATCATGATTTAACAGTTAAGAGTGAATCAGGTAAAAAAAATCTTTCTTCCTGGTGCTATTTGCAGCACAAAGCAGAGTACATGGAGGTTAATTATATTTCAAAAACAGTGTTCTTTAGGGATGGGCCATTTTATTAGGAGAGGCTGGAATTGTTAAAGATAGCTTTTTATGCATCAAAACAGTTCATATGAGGCTCAAGACTTGGCTGATCTGACCTCAGGCAACACTATGCACTTTGATGAAGTTTTTAGTGTAAATAAAGTTTTACAGAGTAGTAGTCAAACTGAAGAAAACTGAGAGACCTAAGTCAGAGGAAACTGAAGCATTCACTCAGTTTTTGCAATCAGGGCATCAAGAACTTCCTGATCCAGAAGATGCATCACGCTATCATCTTTAATAACCACTGATCTATTTATGATTCCAAATTTAGTATCTAAATATTAGTTATTGCGGTGATTTAAGCATTAGGAATCTATAAAGAACAGAAAAATATCTTCTGTAAGAAGATAGAGTAGCTTAAAAGGACATGAAAGACAATTATTTTTTCCCAACCTCACTCTGTAAGAGAGGGGCAAGAAACTAATTTACAAACAATAAAAGGAATACTATTTCTATGTCTCAACCTCATATGGAAGCCTTACTTTGTAAGATGATTATCTAAGATTTGGAGGGCAGATCTACTGTGATTCCTTTAGCCTGGCACTGTAGCATCGCTCCCTCTCCTCTGATTCCGAATACCACTAGATGAGTGGAGCTGATATTTATCCTGTGGTCACTGCCCAACCACACTTATGTCCTGGTACAGCCCAAATGCCCACTAGTCTTGGACTACAATGTTGAAGGGGGGTTTTCCAGGTCCTGTGTGTCCACAGTAAAGGAAGGTACTTTCCTTTGTAACTAAATGTGTGAGTGATTTGCAAAATGCAAGGCATCATTTTTTTGAGTTTATATTTGGAAATGGCTGGGATCTACTTCAGACAGGATAGTGTATAAAAGTGAGGGACTTTGTGATAAACTTTTTTGTTACACTCTATGAATGCTAAATTAGGGTGTTAAAGTATGTTGGTAAATCAATGGTAAAGTACTATGCCTGACATTCATCCTTTTCTTTTTTCCCAGTGTGGGCTTGCTGTTTTTGTGATTTAACTGTACGAGGCAAAAGATCTTTCCATGCCTCTTTGGATGTCTAGCAGACTGTGAGACATGCTTGTGGCAAATCCTCTTAATTGTTTTGTAAACTGTGGGGAGTAGAAACCTCTGACAGTGGAAGGGGGAGAGTTGTACCATTCTTCAGGTTTTATGGTCTAGAACTATTTAGTATAGGGTAAGAAATAAAACACTTTCTTGGTTGTTATGCTAAAGGAGATGACATTAATAAAAAGGTTCAAAATGGAGTTCACCTATACAATCATAACACTTTGACAATGTTGCAAGCATTTAACTCAGAGTAGCTAATATAATACTCAAACACATGGTGATTTTGAAAGACTACAGAAAAAGGGGCAAGTAAGGTGTTCTCACTCTGTAGATAGTGTTCTGTGTATTCCTGGCCTGATGCAATGTGCATTGAAGTCAGGACTGTTGAAAGATCAAACCTTTGTGAAGATTAGATCACAAATCTATTCTGACTACACCTGCTTTTTATTGTCTCTGAGAGTTGTATAAGCTCAGGGAAGAAGACAGGAGTGGCTCTGAATTCCTCTTTTTGTCCATTTTATGATTGCTTGCTCTGAACTGTGAGGGGGAAAATGAAACATGTTTCCTTGACTACAGCACTTGTGATGTAATCTGTGTTGTATTTTTTATTCCCTCCCTTTTAGTTTCTTTTCTGAACTCATCCTCATCTGCTCTCCCTTTATAGCCTACAGTAGTCCTACAGGTTTTCCTGCTGCTCATTTCACTATTACAGCATCTTATTACTTTGTTATATCTAGGTCAGTCACTTCTCACACCCCATGCAGTATATTTGTCATAGCTCTGTATAGTCTGGTTTTAATGTCTGAATTGAACAATAGTATTCCGAAGGGTTACCTTCTTTTGCTTTTTATGAAGATGAAGGACAGCCCTTTAAGTTCTGTTTTTAAATTGACTCTGCTCTATGCTGCTGTGTGATTTATGCTGCAGTTGCCTGTGCTGAAGTGGACAGTGTTAGAACAGTGTAATAGTTCTTCTGTACAATTGTCCTCTCACTGCCACATTTGCTAACAGCTTTCAAGTCCTGATTGGAAGAAGCCATCTTTCCAGTCATGGATGGTTATGAAGCACTGGAATCAGTCTTGGGGTAAAGGCCAAGTTCCTTTAAAAACACCTTCTCTCAGAGGCTTGTTTTTCATTTTGGAGCTTGTCATTTTTGTACTCTAGAACTGCTAGTGTAACATAGGCCTTACACTTCTAAGCAACCTAGAAAGCAATCCTTACTTAAGTAACCTAGAAGTAACCCTGTCATTTTTCGCTTTCTCTCACTGTGTTCACTATATCATAGTCTTGCCTGTAGTTATCCTTTGAAGAGTATTAACAATGCAGGATATTTTGCCAGTCTAAGACTTGGCTGTAAAGATGTAATAATGATAAGAGATGGAGGTCCATTTTGTTGCTTTTTGAGGGTTATATTTAAGCAACCTGAATATTGTTGGGGTTTTTGTTGTTGTTTTGTTATTTGGTTTTGTTTACTTTGATTCCTTTATTAACTTAAAAATTAATTACATGGCTGTGCCACCTGGCATTTGTGAGAAAAAGATACTGTCTTCCTGCTGTAGATATTTTAGCCTCCCCATGCTGAAGTCCAAGGCAATTCCCGTTTTGTCCCGAGATCTTGCAAATAAGTTGTATTGGTTTTGCATTTGTCAACATTAAGAGTTGTTTGCTGCACTTTGTCCAAATTACCCAGCAAAGCTAAGGAGTTTGTAGATATTCTTTGCTTGTTTGTTTTTTTTTTCCTCTCCATGTCCACTTCCCCAATTTTGTGTTGTCAGCAGGCTTAACCAGTTTGTACTCAGCTTCTCTAAGTCATTTATATACATTAGGCTTAGCAGGGGTCCGAAAGGTTGTGTGGCAATGAACATTACTTTGCATTTGTTGACTTTAATTTTCTTTTGCCGTATGTTGACCCAGTTCTAGAATGGATCTAAATTGTTGGATGTTTCTTGGCTGCTTTTCTCATGTCCATTATGTGGCCCCACTGGCAACTGCAGAACTCTGAAAACAACCTCACTTGAAGTCATTTACACAACCTAAAACTAGAGCAGGAAGGGGCATACTCACTGACCTAATTCAGTGGGTCTCATCATTTAGGTCTCTTAATTAACGATGACTCTGGCTTGCTTTTCTGTAGCCTGATCACTATCTGTTCCCATTTGCTATGCTAACTCCTTGAAAAATTCCTGCTGAATTTGCAGCTTTCTGTGGTGTGTTTAGCCAAGCTGCTGAAATAAGCCACAATAAATTCTATGATGTATACTTTACTTTTTGATTTACTCCTCTCTCTTTCCAAGCTAAGGAATCTTTTAAAAGTTTTTGTCATCACTTCTCAACCTTAAAATATTGAAGTACTTGGATGGAGATCAGAAGCCTGTACTTGTCTTCAAGCTACTAATACTGACTTGGTCGTAGCCAGAAATACTTTCCACTGTGCTCTCTAGAATCCCATGTACAGATCCATCTCTCAAGGACAAGCCCTATATGGTGGCAGCAGCCTATGCCACCTATAGTCACTGGGCCCTCTGGGAGACTTTCTAGATGGGGAAGAACTCACAACCCATCTTTTTACCTTGTCTGTTCTCTGAATGGGTTCAAGAGGGCTACAGGGAGCTTGCCACAAACCAACCTCTGCCTTTCACATCTCTGCCAAAAGGGAGAAAGATGATCATTAAGACAATTTCCTGCAGGGCTCATTTACCCTGTTGTTTGCAACACGTGCTGTGGTGCTTATGACTGCTTCAAGGCTATATCTAGCACAGCTCCCAGGAGAGAGAACATCATGGATGTGCCCCCAGGTCTGCAGTAAATTTGACTGAGTTGATAATGTCTCTTTTTTTTCTGTAGCTTGTCTAGGACTTTTAATGCTTTAACTTAATAAGAATGGACTGGTCCCACGATCTCAGCTTCAGGGCCTTTACTTACTATTAGTTTGGAGCAGCTGCATCTATTTGCTTCTGTGTTTAGTGGAAAGAAAAACCCTCTTGGAGCTCTCCATAGGATCGAATATAGCTGTGTAAATTGTATTTAAGAGCACTGAGAGTTCCAGTAATTTTAGGGGTAGTATGCTGGAATTTGAGCTGTCTGATGTTTTCACAAAGGTGTGTAGATACTGCAGCATCCCTCAATCCTGCCTTCCTGTTCCGTCTGGTGAATAGGCAAGAGACTACAGCAAGTGAGATTCCTGGTTTTTGACAGACACCATTTCCTAGCCTGTGGATGCCACAGCATTCAGCTATTGTTAGCCAGCCTGCCATATCTCCAGTAAGGACTTGTAGATCACAAGTCAATTTAAAATTACAAAAATTTAAATTACAAGTCACAGAACTCAAAGCAAAATAAGAGAGCTTCAGGACTTCTTTTGCAGCAGTGTCAGAATAAACACTGAGGGAGGATAACTTTCTTCATCCAGCACCTGAACACAAGAATCCTATCCATATTATTCCAGGCAAAATATTTCACATAGGTTTATTGCTTTCTTCAAGGCACCCCTAGATAGGAAAGGCAGACTGCCTGCCCTCCTCCTATGTCACCTGAAACTGGGTTTCCAGTGACACTATCAGCTTGCTTCATTTCTCCAGGGAAAGGACAGCCAAGGCTATATTTCAATACATCAGGAGCCTCTTGAAAAGGTGAGGCCCTTTCTGTTACTGCTGTAATGGAAGCAAAGCCTAAAGAGAAGAAGTGTGACCATTTCAGGGGCACAAAGTCATCACATTTCTGCTGTTACATTCTGGGAACAAAAATAGCAGGGACAGGTCCCAGCTGCCGGCCACAGTGTGTTTGAAAAGGTTATCAAGACATTATAGCATGTAAACAGCAGAGCTATTAGCTCTGAGCTGTGAAAAGTTTCTAACCTTCACCGCGAAAACCTTAAATTATTTTTGAAGTGTTAATGAAAGTCAGCTCTCCAAAGATGGATGTGGAGCATGGAATTGCATTAGACAAATGGCAGTAACATTTTAATAGTTATTGCTTTGAAAGCCCCCCTCTGAGAGGATTCAAGGGGGTTGGAGACTAGGCACTTTCATGAACCTCCTTTTCAGAAGGGTAAACAATGTGTGGTTTATATTGCACTGCTTACAAAAGCACACAGACATTCTGGTTTTGTTTAGCATGTGTTTGGAACCCTGTCCTTGGAAGTGTTTAGTGGCTCAAGGATGTTTAGCATGGTTTTAGAGCTAGCATCACCCACTCAGCTCAGGTGTGGACCAATGGAGTCCTGAAGGTATTGACAGGTCAGTGTAGGCAGCCCTGTTATGGAGGCGCCTCTGTGGTTGATGCCTCTTTGGGCAACAGCCACAGGCAGTCTGGGTGCCATCCAAGCAGGTTATCAAACTCCCACACATTTCATCGAGGTCAAGGTTTCTTCTGTGCCTTTTTTTTTCCTGTGCATGTGCCAGTGCACACATATGAATGATATATACTAGTGTATGGTACTTATCTATGTATGTACATATGTTTTTTGTGCAATTGTATGTAATTCAATTACTTAATTGTTAATTAGCTCTAATAGGCACTCAAATAGAAAAGCTGCACAAGGTGTGCCCTTCATCCTCAAGGAATTAGATGCCTTAAATGCCCCCTTTCCACTGCATATGCAGCCAGACTTTAACATTAGTACTTCACCCTCATTCTACCTCAAAGAGTAGAAAAGTTGTCTAAATCACAGGTATTCAGAAGGCAATGATTAGGATGGGAGAGATGAGCCTCCAAAGATAAGGGTGTTGACCTGTTACAGTGGTTCTCTCCCATCCTCTGTTATATCTTGGCTGTGTGCATGTATTTATATTATTCAGTTTATATTAGGAAAGATGTTTCCTGCTGAGGCTTTTGGATTCCATGAGATCTTCTGCAAATGCTCTTTTGGGACAAAGGGGTATAATGAGTACATAATTCTCTGCAGGACTGGAAACAGAGGGAGTACAGTTTTGCTGTGTTGTGCCCTGGAGCACCTGCTAATATTTCATCTTAGAAGAAGGTCAAAAAAAGGAGCAAATGTGCAGACTCTGGCTCTCTTTAAACTCTGGTTCCTCTATAAACAGAGATAGCTTTTAGCCAAGTCCCCTACACTGACCAGCGTCAAGACTTCTTGGGGTTCTCCTCTCATCCTTTGGGTTCCTTCTCTGAGATTCATTTGATACTTTTGCTTCCCTTACACATTTTTGCAAATAGAGCCAATTTTACATAAAAGACTTACCTTTCCTTCAGTCATTTTTTATTGTCAGGTCAGACATTTCTCCTCTCCTCCCCTTTTTTACAACAGGGAGAAAAAGCAGCCCTTTCACCAGCTCCATAACCATTTCATGCATAACAACATTTTAGGCTTTTATTACTCTGTTGAGACAAAGCAGGCTCTGATGAGTTTCAGTTCAGCACAGAATCGACCTTGCTACAGTTTCTAGTCATACAGAGAAGAAAACCTCTCTCGAATTCTGGAACAGGTTGAAAGACCAGCAACTGTGATTATAACACCAGAGTCGATAAAGCTTAAAACTCTGACTTCCCCACTAAGGAAGGTGAAACAAAATCTTCCTACCCCCCCCGCAAGTCAATTTTAAAGCCATTGCAGGGTGACAATGTTCATCAGCATTTTCATTGAATACAAGGTGGACTCCTTTTAGTGCTGAGTGTATTCAGTTAAAGGGACCCTTGCAGCCCAGGCAGGGTTTTTTAAATGAGTTAATTTCTGGCACTGCATCTTCTTCTAATTCTCACCTCAATGTTTTTGAACTTTTACAATTGTGTTCTATTTTATGTATTTATTTGCTTTTAATTCTCTATTCTGTTTCCTTGTGCATGTAAGAACAGCTCAAAGTACAAGGGAATGCGCCAGTGAAGCTGGAATTTAACATTGCCAGGTGTATTTGGGAGTCTTTTAAATTTTTTGAGTCTATTTTTAGGTCTACACACAGTTGCATTATTAAGCTTTTCTCTCCAACTGTGAAGCTTACAATTGCATTTTTAAATGAATGCTGAGCAAACCTCAAGTAATCCTGTAGCTCCCAGAGCCTACAGTTTTGCAGAAAATACTGTAGAAGTGAAAAAAACCTGCAATTGTTTTTAAGCTTAGCTGCATAGCCTGGGAGAAAGGGGAACAGGATGAAGGTGGCAGCTCTCCATTCAATTGGGTGCTCTGCCTGAGAGTGGCCAAACTTCTAAGACAAGTGGGTCAGGTCGTAGCCACACAAGTCCCCTCTGTGGACACTGTCACCACGCAGCTTCCACATCTCTGGTGGTCAGGTCATAGGGATGGGGGTGATGACCTACATGGTCCCTTTCCAAGACCACATTAGCTCAGGCTCAAGAAATAAGGCAGGGGTGTGGGAAGGGATGCTGATGACTTTAGATACCTTATTTATATTTTCCTTTTGCCACTTAAGACCAAAAAAAAAAAAAAGGTGAATTTGATCTTTAAGGTAAGTCCTCTGTTTGTGAGTGCAGTAAGAGATAGCTTGCTGACTCACTGTATGGTGCAGTTCCTTATGTACTGTGAGGACAAGGCAACCAGCTGGGTAAAGCTGTCTTGAACTTTAGACTTCTCTTTCTGCAGAGAATTTTATCCAGCTTTTCCCTGGCTTTGTCCCACCCTCCCACTATTCAGTTCAGTAATGGACAGGTTTGCATCCTTGTTGGTTTCTCATGTGCTCCTATGCATTTTCCTTCTCTGTGGAAAGTGCTGGACCAGTTTGCCAATGTAGAATGTGAAGTCAGGTATTTCACATGATAGAGAGAGCCTGCTTTGATTAGCCAGGCATTAAACTTGCATCGAGGCTAAACAAAACACTCCCTGTATTAGTATTCTTGGAATCTGTAGTTAAGGTAACATCCTTCAAAATGAAATAACACAGAAAACCTTTGTAAAAGTGATTCAAGCAGCCAGCAGCAGAAGATTTGAATGTGAATTCCCTAGAAAGACTCCTACAGCTACTTAGAGTATCACATAAGATTCCAAGGAGAAAGATTTTGGAGAAATCCAATGTAGACTTCACTTTATTTGGACAGCAGCTGATAGAAACCATATGTTTAAGACACTTCATATACTTCCTTTGAACCTTTTTCTTGTGAAATGTAACTATGGTTAGCATGGGATGACTTCCCCTCACCAATAGTAACATGAAGAATTTTCTGCCCCTTGGCCCTCTCGTGAGAGTTGACTAATGTATTTCAGGAAACGTCATAGCACACTTCTGAGACAAGTGATGATGCTTATTACTGTTCCTAGGTTACCTAAGGCAAAAAATGGGTGAAGGCTTTTAGAAGCATTTAAAACACAGAAACATTTCTCCCAAGACTTTGTAAAACACCTAGGGTTTGAACTACTTTTAGTTCCAGCAATGTTCTAGGAATTCTGACTGCATCTTAAGTGCTTATGGAGCTTTAGCTCTGTTTGCACATCTGGCCCAAAGCCATCTGTGGCCCAACACTTTAGGTTCATAAAACCCACATGGGCAAGCTGGACATCTGGGTTATATATATATATATGTATATATATATATATTGCTCTCAAGTACTATATAGACACTAGCAGCCTTTTCTGAATTTATTCTGTACCATACAAAGGGAAGGCAGCAGGACAGGATGTTAGCTGTTCCTCCCCATATTCTCTTCAGTAAAGGCCTTTGTTTTAGTGGCAGCAGGAAGATTTGATGCCCTGAGACCCTGAATTGCTCTCTGTTGGAGGGAAAAGTTGCTTTACACAGGGCAAGTACTTGATTCAGAGCCTCATGCAGGCATCTTGTCAGTTCAAATTGAGCTTAAAGTGCTTCAGCTGATAAGAATTTGGCCCCACCATGTCATCTTCCAGTGTGTTATTTCATGGTTACTGTTTGGAGTGGAGAGAGAAAGAGATTTTAAGAAATTAAATTAAAAGAATAATAAAATTACATAGAAGTTGCCTGAGGGGTTTAAATATCCTGCCTTTGGCAATATAGCTTCATTTTCTCTATAATCCTTGCTTTACAGCTTTTGTAAGGGGTAAAATCTCTCCCTCGGGTTAAATTTTCCACCCCACTTGTATCCAAACCTTCTGACTCTATTGACATTCATGTCTTCAATTCAAGACCAAATTACAGTGGCATAAGCCTCTGTTTGGGGATGGTGAAGCTAAGAAGGCTTTGGGATTTGGTTTAGCTTAACTGAAACATAATCAAACCTTCTCCCAACAAATTAGTTCTGGAGCATCTCAGGAGAACATGGTTTCCTAAGGAATGTTTGTGTCCCTGTATTTTTATTAATTTCAGAAATGTATTAAATTTTTATGGTTTCCTGTTTGGTGGTTTGGTTTTTTTGGTTTTTTTGTTTGTTTGTTTGGGGTTTTTTTCAGTTTTGTCTTTGACAAGTGACTTTTTCTTCCTTTGCTTTCTGACATCAGTACAGATGTGCAAAATCACTTTGCAAAATATGAAACACAACTGAATTTTTTCTGGTTTGGTGTTTCTTAAGAAGAAAATAGAGGGAGACTGAGAATGAAGGAGCTGTTCTGATGATTAAGCCAAAGCAACTTTAGCAAAGGATGCTTTACTCCTGAATGTGAAGTGCATGCTTTTAGCAGAGCCTGGCCCCCACACCCAGGTAACCCAAAACCATGACATTTAGGGTGAAGGGAAGATGGTTTGTGGATTTGAAATGGTTTAGTGAACCAGTTTAGTGAATTCCCAAAATAGCTGGTTCATGTTTTGTTGGAGTCAGACATGTTTATGCTGACTTGTATTCCTGAGAAATTGAGGTTGTTTAAAGGCATAGTTGGTCTTTTAGCCTAAAGTGTTGTCACAGATCTGTTTACCAGTTTAATTTGTTCTGAAACACTGGAGGACCCAAAGACATAATTCTGCTGAAACACTCAGAGGACTGGAAAGTGGCCTGAGGACAAATGTGGCTTAGTAGAGCCACACTGTGATTGTGTTGTAGTGACATCACCAGAAATATCTTTTGGTCTCAGGTCTTGACCTGGTGGCTTATGATTTTGTGCAGTGTTATTCCTATTACCTGCCTGCTTTACTTCACTGATTCTGTCTCCACACTGCTTTCTCCAGTTCTTTGGAGGAAAGCCTGTGCTTGGCAGTGTTCCACCATACTCCCTGACCTGCTCCCTGATCCTTTGGATCACCCAGTGTCAAGGGTAGAGGCTGGGTAGGAGTGGTCAGCGCAGTAAAACCAGTGTGTATTAGAATCATTAAGGTATTAATGTTTAACAGCATTTGATCTGGAATTAAAACCACCACTGCTCTGTAGGTTTTTTCATCTGTGTGCAGTAAATCATCATCAACCTCTTCATTCTGTTTGTGTTTCCATAGTGAGATGGGAGCATCATGGAAACAAATTCAAAAGCTTTGGTTTGTTTTTCTTTCACGGACTACAGACTTGCTTGCAAAAGGCAGAGTGTCAATGCAGTGGGGGATCCCCAACACAATCAGAAAGCTTCACTGAGTCCAGGAGGGGGTGTGCTTACAAGCCACCACAATCTAGAGGGAGCCTGGAGCGTTCCAGATATTCGAGTGGCACTTGATGTGTCTGTGTCTGCTGCTCTCCATGGATAGAAAGTACAGCAGAGAAAAATTTGCCCTGGAAAGTAATTATTAAATGGTTTCTGCTGATCCATCTGAATAGCACTGTTTACTTTAAGCTAGTCATGGTGGCAGGACTAACTCAGGGACTTCCTCTGCCAGTGGTTAACTCCACTGTCAAGAAGATAAGAGAGTCATTGGAAGTATAGTGTCCTGCCTGCCCTTTGCATGATTGCCTTTGGATCATCTCTCTGGACATCCAGTGTACGAAGTTGTCTGTTTACTATCCAGCAGGGTAAGCAGGCATATTCCTTGAATCCAGCCCGGTGTTGTTGCAGACAATCTGGATATTTTTGAGATCCTTTCTCTAACTTGGGTTGCCTCACCCTGCTCAGAATTGTGTATTTTCATGCTGTCCATCCAGCATGGCTGCCTATGTTAATCCAGGGTGTTTCAGCTCTTCTCAGGAGAAGATGAGCTTCTCATATACAGTGTGTAGGGGAAGAATTTTACTGCCTAATGAATAACCACATAGCCTGTTTGAAATCTGGAAGGTGTCCTAGAAATTAAAACCACTCTGTACCTTCCCTCCTCTTTGATAATGGCAACTGTGATCTTTGTTTTAATGGGAACAGTTTCCCTGTGTGAAAGCACTGAGCTGTCTGCCTAGCCGTCACTCTGAGCCTGGTTAAATTAATATTAGCTCTGAGAAATAGGTAATTATTTTTCCTGTTTATTTGGTTGCACCTATAATTATTGCTTTACCTGGTGGGAGCCATAAGCTCTTGTAATTATGCTTCGTTAAAATGCTGATTAATAATGGTTTGCTTCTGAAAGGTGTGCTGTGGGACCTACTTTTCCCTGGCTAGGCTTATTAATTGTAATGTAGATCTATGTACCTATTAACTCTGAGCTAATATACATAGAAATTATGCTAAGATCATATTTCAGCACCTGACTCAGACTCACTAGCACTAGGAAGTCCAGACCTCAAGATATTTTTTCTGGACAACCAAAGATTCTTTCTTGCTATGAATCCATTGCATGTTTCCAAACACTTCTAGAAAGGACAAAGTGTAAAATTGGTAGTTAAGGTGCCCTCATACCGAGTACTTCTAAGCACCTGTATGATAGTCTTTTGTTTATGAATTTTAGACCACTTTAGAGAGGAAGGGACATATTCTTTCTATTTTATACATCAGGAACATGAGGTTTATAAAATGATTTTCTGGACTATAAAATATGTAGAATATGCATGTTTGTTTATGACACAGGCTTTGTCATAGTTTAGTTAGCCAAATAGTAAGAGCCCATCTTACTGCTTCATCTTCAGTAAGGCTGCAAATCAGGATTTCTGTTAAATCCAATTTCACCAGCTACCTGCTAATTTTTGCAGTGGTATTTTGAGCTAACTGCTTCTACATTTTCATTCTTTTTTGTCCATGAGCTCTGTTATCCAGCTGGAGCAGGAGGTAAAAAATGTTGGACCATCTTGATCAAAATACCACTTTCTCCTTTGAGGCAGAACCAGAAGGTGCCTTGAATGGTTTGATAGCAATTGTTCTTAATACAATAGTTGAAGTGACACAGAATTTGAATACTTACTGCTCAGAAGTTGAGTTGTTTTCCCATAGTTTTATCAGTGATTGTGTTCCATCTGTCACCTCTATGCATATGTGCTGAAGAGCGTCCTGCCTTAGTGTTGGCTTAGCTGGATGTTCCTGAGATTTAGGATAAGTTTGGAGGGGAGAGTTAAGGACCAATGTTCCTAGTGTTATTGAGTGATTTAGCGGCTCTGGGATTCAGTACTTTTGAAGAAATAGTATAAATGTTCCCGTGATATCACCCTTTTTGCGAAGGATACTTGCTTTTGAGGTTTGAATACTGCAAGACTGGGAAGATTTTTGACTTGTGTGAATGAGAAATCAATATAGATTCCTCCTTTCTCTTTTTTTTAACACACATTCTGTTGTGAAAATAATGCAGGCAGACTTTGATGTGAGAATTCCTTAGTCCTGAAACAGTGAAGGAATTAATAGATAAGGTTCCCATTTGGGCCATTTCTAATAACATGCATTAATCAAGCATACTGTTCAGAGAAATTTTTCTCTTTGTCTGCGCTTTTGCTTTCCTGGTCTTTTCTTTCTCCCATTTTTATTTGAGTAAAAGGCAACAGCTCAACCTAATCAGTACAAAGTCCAGTCACAACAAAGCACCCTTTAATAATTATCCATTCTTTAGGCTTTGTATCAAAATCTGCAGCATATGAGGATCTCTGTCTGTATAGGACAAAAGAAGTAGTTGATGCCAATGAGTGTGTTAAGGATGATAGAGTGGGCAAGAGCAGCCAGAGCTTAATAAAAGTGAGGCAAAGATTCAGTCTATAAGTCCAGGAGATTGAGTCTATACATCTTCATTAGTGCTTTATGTCTTAAAACATGGTACTAGTTTCAAGAGTGAATACTGTATTTGTGCATTAACTTTTTCACCTCTGAATACCTTTTTGTGCGTACTTTGCCTGGACCAGAACTGATACTGGGGTCATTTACTGGGCTTATGTAGAGAGCGGTACCAGCTTCTGTACGTTCCCTGGTCTTGACTTCAGTTAGAATTGGCCTTGCACTTAACTCGTTACAGAGCATGTTCTGCTCATGGGTTGTCTTGTTCAATGAGATTTTGTTAAGTGCAATTGTACAGCAGGTCTAATACAGGAGCCACAAATTAGGACTGGGGAGGACAAAGGTTCCCTCCTGTCATGAAGAATATTTTCCAACTGCTTGATCTTGTTTTGATTCAAGTCCATTTGCTTTCAGGATTTCTCATTCCTTTTCCAAACATGAAGAAAGAATATTATGGGTAGAACCAACTATTTTGTGGTGAGCATTTCACCCCCAGCATCTTCTAAGCATAGACTTCATTTTGTGAAATGGGTCAGTGTGTGCATACACTGGAAGGAAAAAACATTGTTGCTAGATAGTTGGATAACTCTAGTTCTTGCAGGTGTAAGCTATACTAAAAGCTCAGTTCTGCATAGAGGTTGCTTAAAGTAAATCTGGAGTTTACCACGAGTATTCTGAAACATCTTCTTTGTCATGATCCCCTTGGTTTGTCATGCTTGTGGTTTGATTCCAGAGCCCAAGTAGAACTTTTTTAATTACTATTTTTATTGTTTGTTTGGTTGGGTTTTTTTCCCCATTGTGCCAAATTTATTGTATGTCTGTGCATCCCTTTGGAGTGCAGTCTGAAACTATGAATGTTATGATGTCAGGGAAACTGAGGCATAAGAGACTTGACAAGGTGATGTTATAGGCTTGAGAAAAAGTTTTGCAGAAACTAGGGTTGGGCTGGACTGAAACTTACAGAAAAACATGGCAAATGAAGAGAAGTTTGTATCTGAACTCCAACCTCACTCATTTTCCTTTAAATTTTGCCTTTAAGATAGGACTGATGCAAGATGTGAACAAGCAGAGATGTTTAAATGTTGCAAACATGCTTTCAAATCTTAATTTGGTAACTTGAGTTTTGTAGACAAGACAAAAACAGTGATCCCAGCAGTGATGCTGAGTACTCCCACATTCCCTTCCCACTGGAAAAACTTGTTTTTCAGAAAGGTGAGCACCACTGTATATCTGGTAAACCTTGGGACTGCAAGGAGCTTTGGGGGTCAAATTCCTGAATACTGTGCAATTGACTGTGATGAGGACATTAACAGTGTCTGTCTGCTGAGAATATTGCCATTTTTGTGTGTTTCCTGCTTAAAGAGAAGGTTGGTAGGAAAGGAATCTTTTCATCCAAACATATTTCCTCCCTCTCTTTCTACAAACATGTTAGTATCAGCCAACACATCTAATTGCAGACCAGCTGATATCACTCATGTGGCTGGTTTTACTGTCCTATTAATCTCTTAAACTAGCAAAACCCCTTCAGCCTGCTGGATCAATTTTTGGGAAGGACATAGTGTTATGCACAATCATTTCCAGCTATGGTATAAATTATTTGGAAAAATTGATACTGCATATTTTAAAGAGCTAGATTTGTTTGCTCCTTTTTGTCCCCCTCCTCTTCTTCTTTCTTTTCTTTTTTTAAATTCTGATTAGACAAATGAATCATGCAAGAGAGTGTTCCCTGCAATGCCACTAATTGATGGGATGCTATAGAATTGCATTGCAATAACAAAACACTTTCAGCCTCCAAGAGATTAGTTGCATTGGCCTGGGATTAAGAAACCTTTGAAATCCTGAATCTAAATTACCATTCTTTTGACTGCTGTTTGTGACGCTAATTAGCTGTGTTAATTGGATGTTTTGATACTTGAAGAGCACAGCAATCCAAATCTATTTTTTTTTTTGAAAGCCAAAATTATTAATGAGTTTGGCAAGGGAGACAGTTTATTTTAATGCTGTACACTTCCATATTCCCATTTTTGTTTTAGATTGGTGTTTTTGTTGTTTTTTAATGTTGCTATTATTATTTTTTAAGCACTCTGAGTGAGTAATCAGCGTAGGAGTGAATAGTAAATGTTTGAATGTGCTTTCCAGCAGAGAGCTCTGATGCATTGCTGTCTCCAAATTATTGAACTGCTGGAGAGAAAATATGTCCATGCCAACATCATTTGTATTGTTGGAGAAGTGGGGAGATAAAGGGGAGGAAGTGTGAAACTGATGAAGAAAATTAACATGCAGCCATTTAGATGGAGGAGCTTCCTTTATAATCGCATGGTAGGTGATCTTGAAAAGAGTTCAGATTTAGTTTCTCCTGAGTTGCCATATACTAGCTTGCTACTCTTGCATCAGGCTTCATGCTGGCTCCCCAGGCTCTAGACTCATACAAATGAATTAGTCTAAATAGTTGCATGGGTGTTCAGGCAGAAATCCTTTACCTTGTAGGATCAAAACTCAGTGTTTGCTTCCAAACTAGTGATCCTATCTACATGACTTTATGGTCTTGATTCAGTTATGACAGACAGACCTTCTTGGCAATGGTCTTTTCTTGTTTCTGAGTTTAAAAGAAAACAAACAAATAAAACCCCAAACAAAACCAACCTATGACAACTTGTAGAGGAACTGCACCACATTTTACTTTGAACCCAGGCTATGCTAGCTCAGTACTTTTAAAGCAAAGACATCTGTGGACCATGCCTTACAGTTCAGGTGTAGTTGGTGATGCCATGTCTGTGCCTAAATGCTTTCATTTGACAAGGTCTCTGGAGCCTGTTTACATGAGTGGCACATCATGGAGGTCCTTGCTATTCCTTGCTGTTCTTCAGAGGTCAGCCTATAGGAAGACAGCGATAGGACTGGTACAGGGCTTGATGCAGTCTGTGGTGGAAAGGCAGTGGAGGAGATGTGTCACATTGATGTCTGCATCTGCTCTGTAAAATACAGAGGCTCTAGGAAAGGACTTGGATACCCAAAATAAAATCTGTAGGGACTTCTGGTATATCTCTCAAATAAGATGTTCCAAAATCACATACTCTTTAAATGCCATCTTTCATAGCCCATCTTTTAAAGCACTTATTGACACTTCCCTTTTTCATGCCAATCTTGTCCAAATGTCCAGACTAACATTTGTGGTCTGTGCAGTGTGCCTTGGAGCCTCACTGTCACTGAAACAGCAGAGTGGTGTTGCAAAGTGGCCCACCCTGACCCACACCTTCTGAACAGGTGTTACCCAATGACAAGGTGAGGCTCTTATCAAAATCAGATTTAACTGCTTTGTTCTGAAAATGGTAGTAGGTAGCACCTCTTGTGGAATCATCTTTTAGATAAGCACAGACCCCCAAAGCAGGACATCCCAATTACTGTCACTCCCAGATCAGAAGCACATTCTTGGCCTATCTTCCCTGGTGATGGTTTGAGTAGGGGCATTTTACTCTCAGATCTGTTGTCCCCTGTAGAAATGGGGCTATTCTAGCCCCAAGTTCAGAAGGTGGGTGGAAGGTCTCCAGGCTGTGGAGCCCAACTGATAGGACCTCCCTCTGGCACGAGGGAGCTTGGAGGCATCATCTTTTTCCAGGCTTGTGCATGGGATTTCTTTTAAAGCATCCTGACATACAAGTGAAAACAAGTCCAAGAACAAGGGCCTTTGTGGATGGAAGAGCCTTCTGTCCAGCACCGCATCAGGCACCACAGAGCAGGAGGATTTGCAGTGCTCACTTATGCCTGTTGTTTCCTTCTGTCTCACTCTCCTAAGCTCCTGCTCAGCATGCAGATCACTTCTGTCACCTTCTGGGGCACCAGCCTCTCTCCCTGTACCTTGCAAGGAGTGCAGGGGCCAGATCCTGACCTTTAGATGTCACCTGGTTCCCGGCCACAAAGAGGCAGGTCTCTGTGTCTCTTATGGCTACCTGAGGCATTTAAGGGATTTGGCTTTTTTTTCTCCCAACCCCTTGCAGCTGTGTTTCTTTCACAGGCAAAGAATTCACTCAGTTACTTTTTTTTTTTTCATTTTGTTGTGGTTTTAGTTTAAGTTTGAAAAGTGTTGTCTGAAGATTTGCATCCAGTTGGAGCACCATCTGGATGGGACAGGCCGGAGAGACTCAGCTGCCTCTAAAAAAAAAAACTACCAGAAAAACATTCCAAATCTTAATGTGTAATTACAGTGTGAAACAACAAAACCCTGGCTCAGTCAGCTTCTTGGCAGCTTTGTGCTTTGGCCCCAGGGAGATTTGTCTTCCAGGGGAACTTAGAGAGTCAGTTCCTGGGTGAGCAAGAGGAGTGAGACATGGTGGGAGCTGATGGATTTGATCTCTAGGGCAGGACTGGTTTTTTCATGACTTTCAGTCTCCATCTGTCATTGGATTCATGTGCTGACATTGATGACTACTTTAGAGGAAACAGCACCTCCTGGCTTGGTGGCAGCCTGCTAGTGGGAGGGCAGAGAACAGGTCTATGTTTGTGTGTATACTTCTCCAAGGGAGGCAGGAAGCCATACATAAGTGAAATGGAGCCAGGTTCAGATGTCTGCATGCGAAACGCTTCCAAAGCAGAATAAACAATACAACATTGCAGCTTTTCACTATCAACAATAATCAGCTTTCTGTTTTCTAAAAACAACACAAATGCAGGAAGGAAGTAAAAACTGTTTTACAGAAGTTGAGCTTACATGGGAAATCATTTTGCAAAATATTTTTTAGGAACAACTTCTTCCATCTCTCTCTGTCTGTTCTGGCAACCTAGGCAGCAGTGGACTCTGCAAGGGACTAATGCTTCTGAGGGTCAGCTGGAGATGTGTCAAGACTGAAGGGTTATATTTGCTTGGGGAAATTTTGATCAGTCTGGCCTTCCTAAGTCTTTGTGATCCTAAACAAAGTTCCCTTAATAACATCACTGTGATTTAAGTGGGTGTAATGTCTCACACTTCACACAGACAGTCAAACTTGCTTATTTGCAGTGTCAGTGCAAACCAAGTTTGGCCACATATGCCAGGGCCACATAGGAACCCAGCAAAAGAGCCCTGAACAATTTTCCAGCTCAGTTTGAATTGTTCAAATGCCAGCTCAGGGGTCTGTGATGTTTCAGAGGGCTCAGCCCTTGCAGACATTGTGGCTCTTAGTTTCTGACACTTGGTATTTTGGGTGAATGCTTCACCTACAATTTATAGAGTAAGAAGCGACAGCATCTGAAAACCTGTCCTCCTTTTCTTGTCTGGAGGAATATCCAGTGCAGGATTTTGAAATTGATGCCCTACAGTGCACTCATTTTCAATCAGGCCTTGCTTTGCCAATGGTGCTACATCTAAAATCCATGGAATGTGCTCAATGCAAACATTTCCAAGCCTGGCTTTCTCCTGAGTAGAATATGCCTTCCTCCTCATTAAGGCTGGTTGTCTACCCAGCTATTCCCACTGCTGGCTGCCAGCAATAATGCCCATTGTAGTGTGGGTGGAAAATATGCAATTTTCAAATCTCATTTATTTCATATAGTATTACATTCTCTCATGAACAGGCTGCTCATTCTCTGTGAAAAAAAAACAAGCCAAAATGCTCTGGGAGCAGTGTGGTCTCTGCCCACACTTATGGATAAGATGAGGGGACATTTACCTCAGCATCCCTTTTCCTCTACAAGCTCTGTTGCTTCTGACTCCCACGGTTTGTGCCTTTTTTCCTAATAGTTTCCCCATCTCTGGTCATCCCACCACATCTGATTTGGATTATTGTTTGACTGTGTGGGTTATCTGAGGATTTATTTTCCCAGGCCTGTACTCCTAAATGAGTGTGAATTATCTGACATGGGAATTAAACACATGAACATGAAGGCTGACATAGGGCATCCCAGCCCACTCTGAAATGCTGTCTTGTACACATGATGTTTATTAACAACTCATTTCTGAGTGGCCTCTTCAAAGCATTGTCATAGGAGTGTCACTGGCATTTCCTAGGACCAGCTGGTCCTAGCAGTGGCTGAGGTTATGAAACCTCTGAACATCATATAGCAGATCCATGTCTTTTGCTCTCCCTTGGTGAGAGAATGTGATTATATGGTGAGCAAGAAGGATCAGAAACACCCAAATTTGAAATTTCAAGTGATTGGTCATTACTCTAAATGCCTAGCTAAATCTTATGCCTAGCTGATAATTCGAAACACTGCTGAATTTTATCTCTCAGCCTTAATGTGCTAGGAAGGGTTGGCAGAGATTCCTGCTCAGACATGCTCAGAAGTTGGACTGCACTTAGAGATGATTTGACTGATATGCAGGACATCAACCTTGCTAAAGGATGGGATTCTAATAAAAGAAGATCCTTTACTAAGAACTCATTTTTCTGGTGTTTTGCACCACTGCATTGGTTGTGAATATTGTTGGGATATTGCTGTTTTGCAGGAAAGCAGATGACAAAAGCTGAGTCGTAACCTTAGCTCTGATTAGAAATGGGGACACACTTTCAGGAACAGTGACAGAAGCTGTAGACTGGGAATAATCAATAATTGCTCTTTTGGCAAATAGATGACCCTGTAGACTCACAGGAAAGATTTGTGGAAGGCAATGTGTTTTTCTTATGAAAAAGAACAATAAGGGTTAAGATGTCTGGTCCAGAACAGTCATCAGAATGGAGGAGTGGCTGATTTAAACTGAAATTCTGTTCTTTCCTTGTAGTATATTTGCACTGAATGTGATGAAAAGGCAGGCTAAAAGTGCTGCAAAAAGAGTACGCATGCACTGCATCAAACAATAGGTTCAGCGATGCTGTGACAGCTGCCAGTGTGTCTCATTGTACCGGATGCACAGGCACATCAACTGGTTAGTGAGTGAAGATTAGCACGGACAGCATAAAGGGAGGAACAGGTATTAGGGATAAAGTATCAAAGGGCCATCATGATGGGAGACTTGAGTTTTAGACCTTTCTTCAGCCCTGATCAAGATAAGCATAGAAGGCAAAAAAATAAAAGCAACGTCACTCTTTAAACACTAAGCACGTACCTTTGCTAAAACTAATACACTCCGTGGAGAAAGGAAGTTTCCAATTTTCATTCAGTATTGAATTCAGAGGTTGGACTGTCTTAACAGACAGAGCTGAGCAAGGGGAATCATCTGGTATTATTTCCCATCTGGAAATGTTAGACAACCCATTTGCAGTGAACCCTGAAATGCTGTGACTTTTGAACCATGAAATGTGGATCACTCGAACGCACAGGAAAAGTACTGAAGGCAGGTGCCAATGGCCAAAGCAAAGGCTTGGAGAACGTGAACAAATATTCACGGGCATTTGTTTGCATTACCCTCTGACCTCGGTGAAGAAGCCCTTTAAATTTCATTTTGAGATGCTCTGGCAGTGTGAATACCTGTGCTTTAATTTAGTTTGCTTTAGCTCCCAGGAAGCTCTATTTCCAATAGTGATTTGAACTCCAAATCCTGGCCTGATTGATCTTGTCTCATCTGACAAGCCACAGTTGCTGTTGTTTTAGTGGCTGGCTTGGTGCTCCAAAATGTACGTATTTGTGCAGAGCTATGACTTGCCATTCTACTAAATGAAGCAATACAAATAATAATAGTTTTCAGTCTGAAAGAGCTTTATAGCCATCTCTGATTTCAGCCTCATGCTGGCTCTGTACAGTGTGCTCCTAGGATTTATTACTGTTTGTGGTTCATGTTGGAAGACCCAGCTTTTCCTGTGTAAATTGGAGCCCTCTTGTGCTAGGGATGTCACTTGTGCTCAGGAATGAAGTTTGAGATGGAGTACAAACAAAGCGAGGGGAAAAAAAAAAAAGATTTAATGCTTTGATTTAAAAGGTTAGGAAATAGAGCACATAGACAAAAAAAGTATTTGTCAACAGAATCGTATGCCCTCCCACAGGATAGGTCCTATATGTCAAGCTGCTGTGGGAGCTCCTTTCAGAGCAATAGCAAAGCTTGATGTGGCAGAGGATGGGACAAACTCTCCTGCTCAATGACCCTGCATGCTTCCTAGTGAGAGAAATCACAGTGAGACTTTGCAAATACACAACCTGTGATCCTAATTGACCCTGATTTAGACTAGCTTTACAGAGAAGCAATTGATTATATCTTATCTCCGTTTCCTTCATCACTGCCATAGACACACACCAAAACTATAATATATTATAGTGTTGACTGGTTAGTTAGATAAGCATGCTGTGAGCTGGAGGAGCTGAGATGGAGTGAACAGCTGATGCAAAGCACCTAGAATTTGCTGCATCTACAGCATGTGTACAGCCCCCTTTGGAAGTCAGGTCACCTGGGAAGCATGTGGCAATGACAGGAACCAAACCCTATTTACTTGAGTGTCCCAGGCTACTGACCTGCCCCAGCACTAGTTTCTGTTTTGAGGATGACCTCATGGCAAGAGATGAAATGTGTTTTCAAAAGAAATGTTTTCGTCTATTTATTCAAACCACTGTAATCCAAAACATATTTAGCACGTCTCTAACTTGAAATAGGAACACTATTCCACGCAGAAGTGTATTGATTTGCAGAGGAGGAATGGCACTGTCAGAGTATGGAGCTTTTATCCCATGGAATTATTTTCTGCAAGATGTCAGGCTGTGTAATCCTGCAAAGCTACGAGCCTGGCTGCCATTGGAGAAGGCTGACAGTTTTTCAGCAGTTTTTTAAGCTCCACCATCCCCCATGAGCATTTGTTCTCTCTGTGTGTAGGTGGATTGATTGCTAGGTAGCTCAGTAAATAGGTTGGGAAAATAATACTTAATTGACTTGATATTACAGGTGACTTGAAGGAGTTGGGAAAACAATGTCAATTAAGCACTGCAAACATGTGTATATATGTCTGTGGATAATGTTTTTAAGTACTTTTGGAAGCAGAAACTCCTACAATTTGAAATGTTACTCAGCTCTGTAATGTACTTAATTGTTTGTGTGTGTAAGCGGTAAATAGAGCTAAAACTGTAGTTTAATCAATAGCTTTTCCAAAAATCTCATCTAAAACAGAGCCCAGCTCAGCAGATGTTGATGGCTGGATTTATAAGGTATAAAGACTTCTGTCAGATATTGCCTGTTATTCTGGATCTCATGTGATCAGATTTCTGTATGCAAGAGCTCACGCATGCATACAGCAAAGTATGCTCTCTAATACCAGTAATGCTTTGAATCACTTCAGTTCATTGAATATTGCATGAGACAGCTCCTGAAAATATCCCAAGCATCTTTATAGCATTTTCTTATAACTGGCTAGGCTATAGTACAATTCTGTAATCCAAATAATATGGCAGTCTGGCTGTCCACAAAACATCTATCATTTGCTCCTTACTAAATATGTATTTGTGTTAATTTAGCATTTATGACATCTCATAATGGACCAGGATCCTGCTGTGCTAACTGTTGTATGAACGCAGAGCAAAATCTGTGCCCTGCAGAGTCTGCAGTCCAAAGATCCATTATCACTGGAGAAGATGCTTCTAGCAGTGACAGGAAACTAAGTATGTCCATTTGTTTTTAGTATAGTTTGTACTACAATGTTAGCTCCTAGTTTTGATTAATAAATCACTTGTAAATGCATACTCATTCATCAGTATTTGCTGAGTGGTCTGGACAAAAAATTACCATCATCCAGCTTGTTAGAAGGCTGCCCACAGTTGCCTCTTTATTGTGTAATGGAGCAAAATAGTAATATGATGTATCTGTTCTCCATCTGTACAGTGTTAGCTCCATTACAGACTTTGTTGTAGACAGGATAAGCAGGCTTTTTGCTTTTCTTAATTGCTTGAGTTACAATACTGCTTAAGACTCAAGAGGAAACAGAAGCTTTATTGGGTGATGTCAGAAACAAACACTAAGAGAAAGACCATCCTTGCTGATATGTACAATTTAGATGTACAAATATATTATGGGAGAAGAAAAAGGAGTGTGCAAAGTGAGATAGGAAATGAACTGCAGAGCTGAGGGCAGAACTTCCATCTTGTGTCTGCCAAGTCAGTGCCACTTCCTCACTGCACTCAGGAGTGCACTAACCCTGTATATTGTACAGAACAAAGAAATCCACATAATCTCGCCAAAATAACCTGAAGCTTCCAATTTGGAACATAACCACCAGTTGGATTTGTTAGCATGCAGTTTACCTAGCACTACCTGGTAATTTTATTAGTGGTGGAACAACTGAAAAACAAGGACTCTTTTAGCACTTGCACCTCCTCCCTGGTATAAATCAGCACTGCAATAAGTTCCTCTTTCACTGATAAACAAAAAGTTCTTGCATCTCTGAAAATAGCTGGTTACAATCAGATTGAATGAAAGAGTACACTTAAATACTTGAAATCTTCCTTTCTTCCTTTTTTGCATGTTAGTAGCTAGTCAACATGTTGTATTTGCTGAGTTCTTTTCCTGTCTGTTGTTCCAGTAATATGTAAGAGAGATGAGGACAGAGAGGTTTTTAGCTTCTATGCAGTGTGATGCTAAAGCTATTGAAATGGCACAAGTGTTTCCCCAAGTGCTTACATTAAGAAGTAGAAATAAATACCAGTCAAAATTGTTCCAAGGACCATTGACTTTGTATATCCCAAGAGTAAACAAAATGTTTTGTTGTGTTCAAAATGTCTGCATAGCATCCTTTTGTTGCTCTTTTTATTCTGTGTTCTGCTTGAAACTAGAAGTAAGAGTGACCATAAATAGCTAAGGAGAGTCTATCTGTACCCACTTGGAAGTGGGACATTGAAAGGGCTACCTTTTTAGGAGCTTCCATGAATTCAAAATGTTGAGTGAAGAACATCCTTTCCTTGCTGGAGTAACTGTCTGCCTGTCTTCCACTGACTCAGAGAATATAGAAATAATGCAGTGCTTGTTTTTTTAAAAAAATCCATGTGCTCTTGGATTATATGATATAAACTACTAAAGCCTGGCATTACTGTTTGATGTTCTAGCAACTCTTAGCTGAATCATAATATATATACATCAAGATGTAGTGATCTTTTACCTCTCTGAACTTCTCATGCAGACTTGTTGCATCTCTTGTCTGAAAATTTTTCTGGTGTTACTGTATTCTCTTAAGCAGTAATAAATATTTTAATGCAGAGGTAGCTCCTTGTTAGTGGTGAATAAAAGTCTAGAACATTTTTCACCCTTTGAGAAAGGAAATATTAGTGCTGTTTTGTAAGATTATTCCAGTTCATATATTTTTATCAGACGAAAGAGGAGTATAAAACACAATGTAGGTATGGAATTTCAAAGCATGCTGTGAAGTTTAGAGGCATCACTAATTAAAAGGAAAACATGTCTAAAGCCCCATAAAACTGTGTTGTCAAGCTATTGAGAGACTTGCTTTAGGCCCAAACATGAATTAGGTGGTACCTAAATGAAGAAAGGTACAAATTCTCTGTTTAGAGACATCTATCAGTTTTATTATATCAGATTACATTTTGAGGTTTATTTCTTGCTTATTTTTATTTTTTTTACAGCTTTTTCTCTACCATCACTAACCAGGCACTGTTCTACCTTTGGTATTTAGTGTCTCTTTCAAGAGTAAACCATGCTTTTTTAGTGGCACATCTGTCTGGATTCTAGACATGAGATAACATTTTGATCTAACACTATAGTTAAGGGGTTAAACACCAGGATCTGAGTACCAAGATGAGGAGCTCAGGTCTGTTTGCCAAAGGCCTTATACATAGCATCTTCTTTATTTAGCCACTAAAATTGAGTGCTTCTGTTATACCTGAAATCCTTCTCCTCCTACGTCTGTGCAGGTATCACCCTTGAGTGAAGCCAAGCACTTTGTCATGAATTGTTTCTGTCCGAGCATGTCTGCCATTTCCTTATTGTTACCCCTTTTATTGTAGGATTGCTACCCCTCCTTCACTGTAAAAGGAGCCTGGCTGGGGAACCCTGCTAGTGCAAAATGTACAGTTTGCATAGTGCTTAGGATACTGCTGGTAGGGAAAGAATTGGCTTTGTTTTGCTACCTGGACTGAGAGGAGACAAGGTTATGCTGCCAGTTCTGTGATGCTGAGTGCTTCTCCAGCAGAGTCCAAATTGAAGTTTGCAAGAATCAAATGCACTGTGGAAGGTTCTTGCTGAGCATGCTTTCATCGGAGGGGTTTGAAAGTGGTAGTAACTGGTTCCTCTTTTCCTTAGCTCACAAAAACTAAAAGATTTCACTTAATTATTGGCTGAGGTAGGGCTGGCAGATCCACGTCTCCATAATTCCCCAAAAGGTGCATAAACCAAATGAAAATTAGTGAATAAAGAGGACTTAGTATCCATGAAACTTTTTGCCACAAATTTCAACCTGAAAGAAGAGGGATATTATTCAGAGAAGTATTTCAATGGTTATTTTAAAAGAAAAAAAGGACTGGGTAGTCATTAAATTGAGAAGTTGGTGTAGAGAAAGGTACTTAGCACACAAAGCTTGCAGTCAAGTGTTGCTCAAAATGTTGCAGGTAAGACTTGAACTAATGGGTCTTGTGGAATGATGGAGGTGAGGCATCTGGTAAGGAAAAAATGGCAGTTTTCTAACGTATGTCCAGCTGAACTGGGATATTTGGTGTACGATGCAGGTGCTTTGGGTACTGGTGCCTAAAATTTTCCTGGTTTGTCTTCATGTGGGACAAGTTGTGCAGGTGGACGGGTGGATTCAGTGGCTGACAGGAGAGTTTTAAACTCACAAGGCTTAAACTTCCTTGTAGAAGGAAGTCTGGAAGAAGAAGCTGAAAAAAAGATGGTATCTCTTGAATTAGTGTCACTTTGCTAACATTTATAAATAACCCTGAAGTGGTTATCCTTAATCCACACTGAAGTGTAGTATCACTGTGTCTTTGCCTACACGTATTGTTAAACCATGGATGTATCATGCAGTAAGTATCACAGAGAGCTGAGCATTATCAGAAAGTGGGTGTTGTTGTTAAGGGATCTATCAATCTGTCCCAGTCTGGCAGCAGATGTGTTCCCAGGGTTCTACTGACCATTTAACATGTACTTTCACTCTGAGGTGTTTATTCATGCATTAAACAGAGCTTTTATTTCTCTCTATTTCACTGCTGGTCTACTACAAGCAAAAAATATTGAGTGTGAGGCGCATTTCCTCTCCCCTTTGCATTCATGATTCTTTGTACATTATAGATGCAGACAGAAAGAAGTGTGAGCAGGGAGTTTCTGACCGACCATATTTCTCCATTGGACATGCTCTACAGTTGTGCTTTTCTTCCCTGTGATTAGAATTAATTACTGCTGCTTCCCCTATGCAACATGAAAGAGAAGAAAGCTGAAAGTATCTGTCAGTGGTGGTTGAAAAAAAAAAGAAGAGGGAGAAGAAGAGGGAGAAGAGAACAGAATTGCTTGTTGAAGCCAATGGGTGCTGAGTGAATAGATGTTCTACTTGCTAAAGAAGTATGTGCCAGTTCCATATGTCCCTCTCCCCTGTAAATCAAAAACATACCAACCAGTCAGTGTCCTAAGATGTACAGAGTGCATATAGCATGGAGATAAAAGATAAGAAACTATTTTTGCATGGAAGGTAAATGTCTCTCCATGGGAAGTTTTTTATACGCTTGTAAATTCATTTCTATTGGCTTTATTTATTTATTTATGTCATATTTTTCTTTGTGGTATGTATTGGTTTTTCTTTTTTCCCAGATTGCTTCAGCATGCTATACAATGCAATGCCACTTTTGTCCCAGTGAGCAGCTATTTCCATATAAAAAGTAGAGTGTTTTACAGTCAAGCGTATACTTTTAACACTGGGGAGTTTAAACTGCACCTTGTGTTTGTAGAAGCTGCTCAGTGCAAGAGCTTCCACTTGAGAAGATCAAACAAATTGGAGAAATGTTCTAAAAAAATCTGAAGGGGAGGGAGGATTCAGTTCAGCAAAAGTGAAGGCAGACAGAAATTTATACCCAGGCAGGAAGAATTGACTGTACAGATTGAGGCAGGCAGCAAACTAGTTACAAAAAGGGTTTGGGAACTGTGGATCACCAGTGTGACATAAATTCAGCTGGAGGGGGAAACCAGCACTCTCCCTTGGAAATAGGTACTGGAATGACCCTTCTGCTTTTCTCACCATTAGTTAGGTCACAGCCAGAGTGCTGTGGCTGGTTGTGGGTGTGGTTTTTTCACAAAAATGTGGGTCAGGAGGAGAAGAGCTTCAGAAACAATTGGAGATCTGGAAAAAGCCAGGATTGGAGAGGAAAGGTCAAAAGAACTTGGGATTGTTTAGCAAAGGAACAAGTTGGATAGGGGGAGAACATGTTGCAGTCTTTAAATACCTGCATGACTACAGAGAGGACGGGAATAATCTGTTCTCCATGGACATGCTAGTTAAGAGTAGGAGTGATGAGCTTAAACTGCAGCAAGGAGTGGATTTATCTGAGACAGGAAGTACTAAGGGTGTAATAGCAAGGTCTCTATTTAAGCACTGGGATGGGAGGCTCAGGGATCCCTGCTGCTGCTTTAATAACAAAGGGGCATCTGTCTGTCCAGAGCTGTCAGAGCAACATAGGGCAGATAGAGAAGTTAGATAACCTCAAATGGTCCTTTCCTAGAAGTCTCTGAGTTTGAATTTCACTTTAGCAGGTCCATTTCATCTAGACCTCTGCTAGACTGCAGATGTAGGCCCAGCGGCCATATGATCACTAGTGTGACTCAGAGAAGCTCTGTGACAGGCAATTTACTTCCTTGGATCTCCCACCCACGTTCTGCTGGAGGGTTAGCTATCTGATAAAAGAGCTGTGCCTCTCAGAGTGTCCATTCCAATCTTGTCATGGATAACACTGCCCAGTCTGTTCCTATAACCCTTCCTCAAAAGCAAATGGAGAATTAATCAAAGGTCCTCCATGCTGAATTATGTCAGCCTAAAGCAACATGTTACTGTCCAGGGAGAACCAATGTGGGACACTTAACTGGCTTTAGATTGGCTAACAAATGGAAAAGAAAACTACAGCCAGAATCTGTCTAGTAGCAAATAGGTAAAAATAACTCCCTCTCATTCCCTGTTTCTCTTGTCTAGCCAATTCTTCTTTGCACTTTTCTGTTTCACCATTGCCAGCTTTTGTGGTTAGGCCATAGACAGTTAAGCTGGAATATCTAGGAACAGCAAATCCAAAAGGAGGTGTAAAGAATGGAGAACTACTCTCTTCTGTTTTGGGGAAAGATTTTGTTATTTAGTGAGTCGAGGGAGAAAAAAAAAATAAAACAAAGTAACCTTGCCAGTTACTTTCAGCTGAAACAAATCCAAAGGAGAAAATACTCATACAATAACAGTCTCTGGATTCCAAAGTCTGTAATTATTCAATGTCTTAAATTCACTTTCATTTCAGATATATAGAGAAGCATCCTTAGCGCTAGGCTGTAGAGGGAAAATATTTGTATTTGCCTCTTCTATAAGTCACATATTAGCCCCACAAAAAGAACTACTCTGATGGAAAAATCTCCCATGGAAAATTTTTAAAAGTCTTTAACCTCTGAACAGTGATCTCTAACCTTTTTCCATTTTCTGTAGTGTTAGATATTGAGTTATGGTTCTTGAAGACTAGTATGATTGGTATGCCAAAAGCCCCAAACGATGATCCCGTGTAACACAGCTTGCTTAAACTCAATGGTAGTGAAGGAACTAGCAACCACATTTGGGTCTCTTTATTGTTTCATCTTGTCTCTGCATTTATACTGACATAATTTTATCCTTCTCTTCCTGTTTTATATTTGGGGGAATTTTGTCTGGATTAGAAGATCACATGTTTCAGTGCTCAAGATGTAACATTTCAGCATCATGATTCTTGCAGAAAGCCCCAGGGGATCAGTCAGAACAGGAAAAGAAGGCTTAGAAAATGTTGTTGTGAAAAATATGCTCAAAATAGTATTTAAGTGCCATGTACCCTGTGTAATGGGATCAGTTCAGGACCAGAAGAGAGGGGAGAGAGGTGCTTGTTGAAATTCCAGCACCACCTTGTACAACAGCTGAATGTCCTGGGAGTTTTCCCGTGCAGCTCCTAACCAGGCAAGGCTCTGCTTCATGCTTAAGTGTTGATGGACTCTCAGCCCAAATTGCTGGCTCTGTTTATCTCTCTAAATGTGGTACAAATCCTAGTTATTAAAAATCAAGAACAAACAATCCAATTCTAATGTAATTTTGAGTAGGTGAAATAAACTAACTTCAGACACCAACGGACAGTTGACTGCTGCACAGTAAAACAACACAATTTAGTACAATTTTCCACAGTTGACATATGTTGATCGATATAGGACTCAGAATTTAACAAGCATAGAATTTCAATTAAACTGAATTGCAGAAGACTATAGTCATCACCATGCTAGGAAAGAGGTGTTTTAGCTAATGAGGCAGACAACTGCACTTTCTGCATAGAATCACAGACTGGTTTGGGTTGGAAGGGACCATAAAGATTATCTCATTCCAGCCCCCCTGCCATGGGCTGGGACACCTTCCGCTAGATGAGGTTGCTCAAAGCTGGCCTTAGTATGCTGTGCTGTAGCTGGTCTATGAATTAAAAATAGGCTTTAACTTTCAAATTTTCATCAACACTTCATTCTTAATCAAACTGTATCATTAAGGTAGATAGTGGGTTATTTTTCTTTTTTGCTTTTCTTTTTTGCTTTTCTTTTTTGCTTTTCTTTTTCTTTCTCACCTTTTCAGCTTCTGTTGGGGCTTTGAAAAGGGTAAGCACTGATTGTTTCTAAACTGACAGGCACTTCGTTCCACAAGTGAGCATGAAGCAAGATAGGCAAACACAAGCCCAGGTGGGTCAATTCCATTTTGATCACGTTGGTCAGCAGCTGTGGTACATTCAGCCAAGCCAATGAGGGGCACAGCCATATCCATGTGCTGCATTTTGTATAGGTATGAAAAACCTTGTGGGTACGCATTACAGGCTAGATGCTCACTGAAATGCAATTGTTTGAATGTGCGTGCTTCAAATGCCCTCCTGTTTGTTACTCTTCATGCACACACTGATGGCTTGAGTTCAGAAGATCTCAATTCATCTTTGTGTCTGTCCCAGTGTCCACTGACTGTGTTGTGAAACGGTTGCACACACTGACAGAGAGAACCCAACAGTTGTCACTTTGTGGTGTTTATATTCTTTCTAGAAAATAGCGAGAAGGAATTGACTCATTTCAGTGAAGTAGATGAGTGGATTTTGACTGAAGTTAAGAGGTAGGAGTACAACAAAACAGTCACAAGTGACTACATTCCTAGTTCAGGAAATCTGCATCATTAACACTGTCTTCCAGCCATGGCAGAAGTGTTTGCCCAAGTTGAATGAGAATGTAGTATAGCAAGACAGACTACTATTTACCGTGCTACAGCTGGGTGCTTCAAAAGAATCTCTCCCTGATACTAGGAGGCAGGTCTAGGTTTCCCTGAAGAAACAGGTGCTTTCAGCTGCCTCCAGCTTGTTTTGCTTTGGAGAGCTGTTGAGCACAGGCATTCTTTTCCAGAGCACAATGCTCTAAGATGCAATCAGTCTGAAACAGTTTCTGTGTTTCTGGACTGTTCCCTGAAACATCCATTACCAGATAGGCCACCAGGGTGTAGGGAAAGGCTAGTAACTGTACATTCGAAGGTGACACAGTGTCTCCAAGTCTCAGGAGATGGAACTGTGCTATGTTTGAATGCTCAAGAAAGTGGCTGACAGATACTGTGAGTGGTGCAACATAAACAAGGAACTGCTTTTATATCTTCTGATAAGAATGTTGTGCATATGTGTGAATTTAATGCTGCATTAACAGCCCTAAAAAATGTATCCATGGGAGAGCTTACCCATGCCACTGTGTCTTAGCCTTCATCTGGAGGGACCAGATATAGAGGTGAAAAGTACAGATCTCTCAGTAGCCCACTGAGTGCTTTGTTTCTCTGAAAATATACAAGGTTGCCAACCATGGCATCATGTTTTGTCTTATGGAAGTATTTCCACTGGCAGATGAACCTAAGACCACTATATTCCCTTCAGCTCCATGATGTACACAGTGGATATGCTTTTCCAAATGGTTATTTGCTCCAAGCTGACTTTCTCCAGCACTTTGCAGGTACCCATCTGACCTTCATGCCCCCTCTAAAGCCTAGGCCTAGCTGGTACAGAAGCCTCTGGCACAACGGCTGAGACATGTATACCAGCTTCTGGCCATGGCAGGTATAGACTTAAAATGCTTGTTCATCTCCATTTGGAGATAGACCATCTTCAACTGCAAGCTTTTGGTGTTTTATAGGAAGTTATATTTGGTTTTGTCTCTGAATGCAGGTGAGCTCTAGTACCTCCTCTCTCTATTTTTCTGGTGTTGGTGATCTGGAAGGGAATACTGTGCAGGTCTGTGAGACGGCCTTTGGGATCTTTCTGCTTCCTTTTCATTTAAAGCCTTCTGCAGCCTCAGATACCAACAGTAACTGTACTTTAAATGCTGTCGTTTCTGCTCACATACTTTCTTAATGGGCTCCTCCTCTTTGAATATTCAGGCTCTGGTTCTTCTCATTTAGAGGATAATTGACATTTCCATTGCAGCACTGGTAGCTTTTCCTACTAAATATCATTAAATTCACTTCTCTGTGGCTAAGGATACCTCTTATTTAGAGAGTCCCAACATCCCTGCTTTCACAAACACAGTAATTACATATTGTTTTTCTGTTAGCTCTGGCAGGTTTGGAGCCTTACTAATGGCATAGCGGCTGCGGTGCTCCATGAAGAGTAGATCACTCAAATCTTACCAGCTCCAGAATACAAAGTTTTCAGAAGCAGCACAAATTTTAAGCAGCACTGGGTACTCTTGTCTTCATGTCTCTTGCCAGGCAAGCTTTACATCTTCTGTGGCTTTGTGAGGTAGTAAGACCTATCTGAATTCTTCTCTGGATTGAAAATCAGATGTCTTTAAAGAAGTATCTTGGACCAAAATGTGAGTGGTACAGCTTTTTGGATAGGGAACCAGTGAGATCTTTCTGGATTTTCAGGTCACATACAACTCAGGCAAGCTCTGGTTTCTGACTGTTCAGGACACTACAAAGCAGCATTGGGTGGAACACAGGTTTAATGCTGGTGGTCCTCCGGTACCATCTAGTAGGTCTGTACTGCTGTGGAGTCATGGCAGTGACTCCACTATTGCTCTAACTAAGGTCAGATCACTCAAGGGAACTAAAACTTTGAAATATCTGTAGAAACACAATAGAGAGGGCTTCACCCATAAGATGACAAGGCCCAAAGCCCAGCTGAAGTGTTTTTACACTAATGCACACAGCATGGGTAACAAGCAGGATGAATTGGAGACCATAGTGCACTCAGAAAACTCTGACTATCAGGGTGCAGTACAAATGCTCCCTGGGGCAAGTAGGGTATTGCTTATTTTACAGGCTGCCTATAAAGAGACACCATTAAGTTTTTGGTGGTGGTGGTGGGTTTTGTTTGGTTGGCTGATTTTGGTTTTTCCTGTGTAGGGGCAGGGATTACATATATTATTCTTTCAGGAATTACTATCCCTTCCTTTGCTATCACTAACATTTCAGTCTGTGTAAAATAAATGGATAGATAATATATTTACTCTCTACAGCACTGCTCTTTTCTTGCTTTCTGAAGCATGTGCTAATGAAATGGTTTGTTTGTTACATTTCCCATCTTGTATGAAATGTATTTGTAAAAAAGCCTCAACCATTCTGATTGCAAAGACACAAACTCTTGCTGAGAGATTCAGAATTGTGTGGCCCATTGGAGATTGCATCTTTTGTGTTGCAGATTTAAGATTTTCCTTTTCCAGAAGAGTGCAGAAGGTCATACCCAGTTCTTGAGTTAGAGATGGCTGATCCCAAAAATAATACTGTAAGGCAGGAAGGGAGCTGAGCTGCTGGCAGACGAGCACCAGGTTAACACTTGTGAATGATTCTCTGCCCAGTGCTAGCTCCAAGGATTACAACAGCTATTTTTTTTTTCAAGTAATACTACCTGGTTAGAAGCCTCATCCAATGGAGAAATTACCAATTGTTGGCCACCAGGCACCTCTGAGAACAGAGCTGTGTAGGGCCAGTAAAAGTTAACGCTTGTTAACAGCCACCAGCTCTGGAAATGTTTTTTGGTCATGTTGGGGATAGCTAAAAAAGCTGGGCAGGTTGCAGCAGGTCAGCATACCAGAAATGGTTATTGTCACTTTTCTCTGAAGGACTGACAATAAATAAAAAGGTTTGGCTTTTAGAGGAATGTTAAAACTGAATTGAATGGACTGCAGCCCTGTACAACAAATGTGTTTGCACATATTTGGCAAAGCCAGAGATTGTGCCCTAAGGCCACTGCAAGTTGATGAGAGGGGAGTTGCCTTGGGGAGCACTTCTCCATTCTTGCAGTTACAGAAATCCATGGATGAGGTGACAGGAAAAGATCAAGCAGGTTTATGTTTAAATCTGTGACTCCTGAGTGAAGGTTATATAAATATCCAGGATTATAAAACTGGAGAGATAAAACTACGTACTTATTGAAATAGAAGAGGAAACGGTTTTTTATAGAAAGGATGAATAGTTCAAACCAGCCTGTATTGTCCCTAAAAATATCATCCACTATCCTCTATACGGTATTGCTCTATAAGTCTTGCCTTGAAATCCTTCAGAGATGCAGCCTCAAGAAGTGCCTCTTAGGAACCTGTCCTGACTTCCTGGAAGCACCTGCCTGTCCTTTCTATTTTCTGCAATGGGCTAAGAGAAAAGAAGGGTCCAGTTTCCACCTGACACCTTCATCCAGCCTGAGGATATCCTTGGACATAAGTGTGTTTTGAAACATTTTGGTAATAAAAATTAAATGAAGGTTAGGGCTAAATCTTATTCCTCAGTGTTCCTGCTCTCAGTCATGTCTGGCACCAGTATTTGATGTGTGTAATCAGCTGGTCCATGCTAGAAAGGTTAAAAGTGAAGGATGTTCCTGTCACAGATTAGCAAAATGTTAAGAGTAGCTTTGTCCTTATGAGAGGTAAATTGGCTTAGCTCACGTAAGTGCAAACTGACAGTTTGCTGGACAGCTTATAGCCATGAATGGAGGAACAAATTCTTTTGCATGAAGTTTTGATGTATAGGCTTGAAAGGAAACTAAAGCACAAGGTAGATTTGAAACTGTGTAGAGCCAAAATATCTTTAGGAATTGGCAAGTAATCTGGTAAAACCAAGTTACTTCACAGGTAACCTCATCTTGCAGTGCAGAAATATTGTATGACTGCAAGCTCAAGTTCTTTCTCAATCTTGAGTACCCAGGTATAAGATTAAACTGAAGGCTGATTTCAGTGCCACGATATTACTGGCTATGGATAGCATTGAATCAGAGACAGGGTTGTACTGCAGATTTGAATTCAGCCCTTTTTCTCCCTTTTCTTCAACAGACTCACTTCTATTCCTTGCATTGCAAGACTCTCAAAGAGAAATATTTTTGAAGGTACTCAAGATCTTCCCTAAACCATAGTCCATGGCCTTTTTATCAGTTATTACTGGTTTTGTAATATAGAAATGTGAGTTTACCCAGGGGTATGTTCAGTTGCTCCACGTAATCTGGACAGTAGAACAGGACTGTCAGAATTTAAGGGTCAAATGATTGTATGTTACTTGAAAGGTGGCTTTTCCTGAATTGCCATCTCTCTCCACACTGATCTTGCTGGGCTTTCAGTTGCAGATGGATTGCCCCAATACACTCCAGAAACTTATTTGCGCTTTTCCCTCAGCAGATTCCTGCAGTAAGAGTCACCATTCAGGAAGAACAACTTTTACTTATTAAGAAGCAAAACCTCAAGGAGGTAGATATAACTGGGAAGTATTAATCTAACCAGCAAGTGCTTCTAGGTTCAACTGATGTCTTTGCTTCACTAATTCCATTTCACTTCTCCTATGAAACCCATTCTGTATCCTTGCATCCTTATTTCAGACTCCATAGTCTCCACTACATCCTATGTAGTTAGAGTTCTGTATAAGTTAGAGCAGTTGTAGTTAGCTCAGGTTTCCTCACAGTAAGTGACTTGTGACATGTTCTCTCCTGTGTTGATCGTTTGCCCCCAGCCTCTTATGCCCTGGCTCTTGGACTATTCAGAAGCACTGAGGTTATTTGGGGGGTTTTGGGAGGTCATTTATCAAATTAACCAATATTGATGCCCCTTTCACTCTTCCATATGAAGAGGATGGGAGGAAAACAAGGGTTTTACTGGAAATAAAAGTACCAGTAATATCCTTTCAGCCTCAAAGGCATAAAAGAGCTGCCACCAATTCCTGATGATGACAGGTGAATTCACAGTCAAATTGGTCTCTTACTATTATCCTGGGGAAACTGAGTCAGAGACATTACAGACAGTATTTCACCTGCGAAATCTGGCTGTCATTTTAAGAGCCTTCATTTGGCTTTAGGAACCAAGGTCAATGTCCATATCTGAATATTTTGGTTTCTCTGACTTTGCTTGATGCCAAGTTGGACAATCTGGTTATAAAAGCAGGATGTCTCCACTATCAGTCCTGTGCTTTGCCAGTTGTGGTATCTGCCATCTCATGAGATTTCATGGAAATCACCGTTCTCCACCGTATCTCAGTTTCCCTGCTTATAGTATAGGAAACCTGCTCAGTCTGGGAGAGGGTGCAGAAGCAGTGAGCAACTAAAGTCTTTGTGGAGAAACAAGAAAATGTGAAAGTGCCTCTGGTTACTGGCTCTGCAGCATGTGTGACCTTTGCTTTTAGCAGTGCCACAAGACATACCTCTTTGCAAAGCCCCAGAGTGTCCACCTGCGAAGCTTTCTATCACCTGGACCCTGTGAGATCCGTCTGCAGGCAAGATCCTCATCACTCACTGAGCTTCTAATTCCTTAGAGGCAGAAGAGACAATATTCAGCAGCTGGTTATTTCTTCCTTTTCCTCAGTCCCTCACACAGAGTGTCAGCTTAAAAAAAAAATGGCAGAGTACTGGCCATTAGCAAGGAAAACAGTTTAGGGAAGAGACGAAATAAAAATGCAATCAATTATCTCTCGCCGTGCCCAGGTGTGTGGGTGCAGTCAATTCTCAAAGTCATGGAGAATTTTAGATGAGAAAAGGGAAGCTGTTCATGGCAAATTGCAAGTGTTGGGGGAAGGAGGAGGGAGAAGGAGAGAGAAAGCAGAGAGGGAAGAGAAGGAGAGATTAATTTCCCTCTTGAGTGAGAAGTGTGTTTGAGACAGACAGATGGGCTGTAAATACTCCAAACCAAGGACAGGAGCTGAGACAAGGCAGAGGCTGGTGATTGAAGTGTGACTGTGATGGAGGTAGTACATTTCCTGGCCAAGGTGACTGGTTTTGTTCTGAAAGGGGGAGATTTCTGAGATGTGGCTGCTGCACTTCACATCAACCCGGACCAGGACAGCATCTTTAGACTTGATAAGTGATATCCAGGTCCCAGTGGGGTTTTCCTTAAGGGTCAGCTTCAACTGCCTGCCTTGTAAGGGAAGTCTGAAGGGGGAGAAGTGAGGGGGAAGAAAGAAAGAAAAAAGGGAAGGGGGAGGAAGGAAGGAAAGAGGGAAGAAAGAAAGAAAGAGACATTATTCTTTCCTCGTTAAAATTATTGAGCTGTCTATAAGTGGTGAGCGAGGGGACCATGTGACCGGCAGTTAATCACATTGCTGTGAAATGTGACTGCTGCTGATAATAGGATCTTTCCTTCAGTAGCATTTCTGTTTCAGAAGTAGTGGTTTTCATGAAGAAAAGAGGTTGAGGGAGATATCATTTCAGATCTAACAGAGCCTGTGTACATTTACTTTAGGGAGAAAAACCTACTTTTTCCTTTTCTGTTCAGTGTCCCTGTTTGTATTATTATTATCATCATCAATTTTTCATTCTCACAGCCCAAACTCACTGACTACAAATGTAACCCAGCTCCAGTCTGTCTGCTGGCAGATTAGTTCCCATTTAGTCATAAAGTTAACCAACCTTGTTCCAATCAATTAATCCCTAGAACCCTTAATTTATTGATGCCCCAGTCTATGTTAGCTGTTGAAAAGATGAACATCCTGCTTCGCAATGAACTGGTCTATCTTTTGTCCAAGATACAGGAATTATAAGAGGGGGGTAGTAAATAAGCATCTAGAAATCCCTTCTGTGCAATCAAAGGCAACAGCAGCACAGAGGAGAATAAAGGGGATTTTAGCATGCATGAAAAACAGTGCAGTAAATGAATCAGGCTCTCAGGACAGGAATAGCAGGGCTGTGGAGTCATTGTGGCCTTGGCTGATTTGGCTTTGTCTGTCATAAACTGATCTAATGTATGTCAAGTTACTGCAAGAGTCACAGGCAAGTCAAAGGGTGTTGACCCAGACACCTTCCCACCCTCAGATTTTGCTTGCCAGAGTCTTTTTGCTCCTTTTTGAGGAGCCTACCTTGTTCTACCTTCTTGTAGGTTTTTGACTGGATTTCCTGGTTAATCCAACATGAAAATTCTCCAAAGCACACTGTCGATTTCCCTGGCTTGTAAATCAGGTGTTGTTAAAGCAGATGCTTTAGCCACAACTAATTAAAGTTGATCTAGTTGTGTTAGAGGGGAAAAAAATTGTAGCAATTAAAGCATTGAAATACTGGGTTTGTTTCCATGTTACAAGACTGGAAAGGACCCATTTTTAATTTACTCTCCATATTTTAAATAGTTGTTACTAAAACATGTTCTTTTATGAAATGACCTGATTTTTTTGTTTTTTGGAAAACAAAAAGCACCTGTTAATTGTTTTGTTATTAAAAATAAAATATATTCTAAAAATATCCCAAATTGCAGTCAGCTCAAGTGTTTCTAGAAAAGCAAAATGTGCAGGTTGAGGTGCTCAGAAGTGCCTAAATAAAGGCCAGGTCTCAGCTCTTGTGCCCTTTCAGCAACAGGACACACTGGCTCCTCTAACAGTTTTTGCCTTCTCTGATCAGCCTGGCACACTCTTCTGCCTGACAAATGATCTGCAAACAGGCCCACATTTTCTCAGCTCCATCAGCTCAAAATTACTTTGCCAAGCAATTCTTGGGTGGCTGTTCAACTGCAAGCCGTTCTTCATGGGAACTACCTTTTGACAGGTGATCTGCTTCAAGTAGGCTTTTCTGTCCCATGGGTTTGTTCCTTGTTGCCTTCATTGGCTGAATGTGGGTGAGGCATCGCTTTGTGGTTGTGAGAGGTGGACCAGCAGAACACTTATTTCTTACAAACTGTGAGAAAGGCAATGTACAGCAAGCACAAATGTAGCTCTCTTAGAAAATCTTTGTGCAAATATTTTTTATGCTATGCCTTCCTCAGTCTCCTCACCAGACAATGTGTCTGGACTGTCTCCTCTCATGCAAGAATCAGCTTGACTGACGGACCAAGTGTGGAAATGAGTAATTTTCTTGTTGTATTTCCATGGTGGGGTTGCAAATACACATCCCCTTTTGCAAACAAGTGGAGGAGCCTGGCAGACTTTGAAAGGCTTCTTACTATTGGCAAGTATGGTTTTATTTGTTGTTGTGACCAGCCCTTTATGCCTCACAAGTTCTGCATTATCATTTGCATTTGAGAACACCACTTAAAAGAATGTCCTGCAGCATATGTTGACTCCTGACTTGGTACTTGAAGTTGTGCCTGTGTGGTGTTCCCTTTGGTTCTTGGTAGGCTTTTCTGATAACAAAGAAGAGAAATTAGTCTTGAAAATGGCAAAGCTATGTTTGTCCAGTCTTATGCCCAAGCTAATTAGGAAGCTAACTGATCTGCTTAGCTCAGGGATAGCATCTTGCTGAGGTTGCAATGCCCCAGCATTCTCTCTTACCAGGAGAAGGGTCTCTTCACTTGGAGTATCTCTTATATTCTTCCCTTGAACACTGGTTGGTGACAAAGACAGGCTGTTGAAGTAGGCTGGGTTTGGTTTGACCTAGTTTGATATTTCTTGTGTAAGAGTACTTTATTCCTGCTCTCTGTGGTTTTTTTTCCTAGGCAGACTAGAAATTCCCTGTCCTTTCTGCTTTCTCTGCTCTTTGTTAGAATAGCTCAGTTATGTTTCTCTGTTAGCTGCTTCAGCTCCTGCAAACTTATATACAGATCAAGGACCAATCACCTGTACCTTCTTACAAAACTGAACAGTTATTCTAACAGAACACAGTCCCAAACACGTCAACTCTCCTGACTGCTGCCAGGCCCTTATAGCATGGTCCAACTGCCTTTCCTTCAGGTTTCCAGCATGCCAGAGGTAGGCTTAAGGGCCCTATTTGAATGCAGTTCAAGATACCTAGTTCTGCCTCATTTCCAACCTCACATCCTCTAACCTGTGTTGTCCCTCGTCTCCTGTTCCTTTACCCTACAGCACTGCAGCCCTGCTTGCCTATGCTTCTTGCTTCCCCTTGATTGCTTTTTGCAGTTCCTCCCTTTGCCCATACTGGATTGCTTTCCCAGGCAGTGTATTTATTGCTAGCTGGCAAATGCAAGCACTTGGACATACATTCAATTATCTTTGAACAATTTCCATTTACTCTGGTTTTGCTTTTCTCCCTTTCAGTTTCACTGAACACTGGCCTGTATTTTCACAGAGCTTTTTCAACTGCAATACAATCTGCTTCTTTTCTTCCTTTCTCCCTTCCTTTCTCCCTTCCTTTCTCCCTTCCTTTCTCCCTTCCTTTCTCCCTTCCTTTCTCCCTTCCTTTCTCCCTTCCTTTCTCCCTTCCTTTCTCCCTTCCTTTCTCCCTTCCTTTCTCCCTTCCTTTCTCCCTTCCTTTCTCCCTTCCTTTCTCCCTTCCTTTCTCCCTTCCTTTCTCCCTTCCTTTCTCCCTTCCTTTCTCCCTTCCTTTCTCCCTTCCTTTCTCCCTTCCTTTCTCCCTTCCTTTCTCCCTTCCTTTCTCCCTTCCTTTCTCCCTTCCTTTCTCCCTTCCTTTCTCCCTTCCTTTCTCCCTTCCTTTCTCCCTTCCTTTCTCCCTTCCTTTCTCCCTTCCTTTCTCCCTTCCTTTCTCCCTTCCTTTCTCCCTTCCTTTCTCCCTTCCTTTCTCCCTTCCTTTCTCCCTTCCTTTCTCCCTTCCTTTCTCCCTTCCTTTCTCCCTTCCTTTCTCCCTTCCTTTCTCCCTTCCTTTCTCCCTTCCTTTCTCCCTTCCTTTCTCCCTTCCTTTCTCCCTTCCTTTCTCCCTTCCTTTCTCCCTTCCTTTCTCCCTTCCTTTCTCCCTTCCTTTCTCCCTTCCTTTCTCCCTTCCTTTCTCCCTTCCTTTCTCCCTTCCTTTCTCCCTTTCTCTTTCTTTTCCCTCCTTCCTTCCTTCCATATTTTGCATGTTTTCATTATGCTCCTTCACTAAACTCTGGTGAACATTTCTCCACTGTTGCCCTTTCTGTACCTTTGCACTGAGAAGGGTCTAAGCTTCATCTTAGTGTGTTAAATGCTCCCTTCACCTGTAAGGAAATCAATGGTACATACAGATTAGGGTTTTGTCTATTTCCCCACACCAAAATGTCTTCTTTTGATGTACAGTAATCTCCTCCTCCCTTGTTGTTTCTATCTTACCTATTTTTCCATTAAAACTTGACTTGTTCTTTACTTTTACACCAATGGAGTGCACTGTGGAGATGATAAGGGTCACTTTTGCTTACTGTTCAGATGAGGGTGTGTCTTTGATCATCAGATCAATTCTCAAGTATGTAATCTTCCCTGAGAGCTTACCTACACTCAGAGCTGCTGCTTTCTACTGCTTGTTCTCCCTTCCCTCTGAATGGTAAACCATGATTGCATTTGGACCATCTCTTTCATAACGTATTTTACCCTTTTGTGATAGAGGCATTTTGGTTCAATATCCACACAAAGACAGGATATTGCAAGAAAGGAAGGTGATTTGATTGTCCACCTCTGAAATCATCCAAACTGGATGACTTTGTGGAAGAGTTGCTTTGGTCAAAATCTTCAGGAGCAGGAAAATATCTGCAGCACAGAGGTACTCAAGCTATTTTTAAACAAGCTGGCTTTAGCACAGGAGAAACAGCATGAGGTGAGCTGTGCAGAGACACATGTTGCTGTAGTTTCAGTGCTTCTAACGATAGTTCAGTTAGCACTGTAATATGCTGTGGTTACTTTTGTGATTGCAGCACAGAGACACCAGCCTGTCACACAGCAAAGGACTTTCTATTGCTATCCCTTGACTTAATCAAATTCTGGTCATCTGGGTGAGAACTTGTGGAAATATCCAAAAGATGGGATTCATTATATTTATAATAGAAGATGGCAGAAAGTGATTTACCACTATGTGAACATGAGGCCTCTTGGCTGAGCTGTCCTTCTCCACAACTCCATTAGCAACATTAACTAGTAATGGGAGCTATCATGATGGTATATTCTTCAAATACTCTTCTTCCACCCACCCACACCAACAGTTTGTAGTACCTGGTGATTACAGCCAAGATGCAGAGGCCTTTAGCCTTTTTTCTGTAAGTACTTGGGTATCACTTACTTATTGGGCACGGAACTAATTGAAGGGTAGTTAATGCCATCAAGCACTGGGATGTATTTATATTTTTAACTACATGTAAGTGATTATCAACATTATAAATAATTACAGTCTGCCTCCCAGCCCCTCTGCTCCATTCCACCCTGCTAATTGCAATGCTTAGATCTCAATGAGCTCATTATGTTTTGTCGATATTCAGCTCTTTGGCTTGCTCACTTAGTAGGGACCAGGGGAACGCAAATGGGAGCTAAAGATTGAAAATGCCAAGCTCCCAGGGATTTGAGTTAGTGATCATCACTCCTTCATCTCTATGCACAATTTATTCAGCACTCCACCTTCCCTAATAAATTATAGATTCCTCAAAGGAAAGCTTTGCCAAGGGATGGGCAATTGCCTTGCTCACGGGGGAACCCATTCTGTGCAGTATTGAGCATCTTTGACATCTGGTCCTGCAGGATTGGATCCCTCCTGCCCTTCCCCTCCACCCGTCTCTTCCACTCCTTTTGGGAAGCATTAACCTTTTCAATGTGATGTATGCGAAAGGGCGACAGTCAGCAGTGGCAGTTCCTAATGGATTCTGGTTGGTTGGTTGGTTGGTTGTCTGAACTGCCTGCAATGCTGTGCAGACCTCTTGGAAAAGCAAGCCAGAGTGCAACCAATATTTTAATTAGCAGCAAAAGGCAAGAAAGGCTTTTAAAGAAGATCAGTGTTTGAATTCAGGAGCAGATGAATGTGGGGCAGGGGACTTGGGATTTAGGCCAGCTGAAGATGATAGGATGTAATGACTTTAAGGAGAGGCTGAATTTTCAATCACAGGCCATACTGATGAGTGGTGAGATAGTTATGCTGGTCTTTTGGGGCTTGTGGGCTTCAAGAAGGGGTGAATTTGTGTCTCTTACTATTCTTCCTGGCAGTGCAAAAGGAGTAGAAACTTCTCATACCTGCCTTGCCAAAGACTGAGAAAAACCCTAGTGGAGAGTGCTACTATCCAAGATTTGAACCTAAGGAATTGAGTTACACAGGCAACCATTTTTCCCACCCCTCTCTCCTCAAGAGGATAGGTTCTACCTTCCCCTCTCCTGATAGATGTTTTCCTAATTCTGTCTTAAGATCGGGATGCTGCAGGAGATATTTTTTCTAGTACTTCACTAGCCTTATCACTAGAAATCTTGCCCCAAAATCTAATCTCAATCTGGTTTATTGTAAATTAAGACCATTTGTTTCTCGTCCCATCAGCAGCAGATGCAGAAAAGTTTATTCTATCCTATAGAAGCCTTTACTTATTTCAGTTTTTCCTCCTCAAGCTTTCTGGACTTCTGATCATCTGTTTGAAAGCCCTTAAAATCCCCAGAAAATCAAGCTGAAATGAACTAACTTCAGGAGTGGCAAAGTCTAACTCAGCTTTGTGACTCCACAGCCAAATGCTGCTTCTCACAACAGCCTGGGACACAGCTGGGAGTTCAGCCATCCAGCTTTGCAGTGACCAGAGATGGCTGCTCAGTGAAGAGCATCAGTCAATCTCAGCCCTCTGCATCAAGGTCGACAGCTGCAGCAAACATTCTTTGGCACCCACGAGTGAATAATATTCCCCAGTGATTCAGTGTGAACACCAGTGTCAGAAGTGGATCTAAGAAGGAGCAGCTCTCTCCAGGTCATGCAGAGGTTGATGCTGCTGTGTCACCTTAGCTGTGGATCAGTAAGGATTCTCTAGGATGATACTGGCGCTTGTGAACAGAGGTAAATAACTGCTGCTGGAATTATTTCTTCTTCATAATATGGAGAGAGAAAGGCAACACAAGCAGATGGTGAGACTGTGCCAATAGCAAAATAAGATAAAGCCTCAAAAATGTGAAAGCTTAATAGGAAAAAAGTCATATAAAAGAATTGCATTTACAAAGAGACCAAAAAAAACCAACAACAAAACAAAACCCCCATAGAAACAGCCTCCTATACCTGTTATCTTTATCCACTGGGGCTGTTATTCAGTCCAGCCTCTCATTTTGTTGTATAGGCAGTGTGCCAGAATAAGGAGCACTGCAGCAGACAGGCCTCACCACTATAAGGAGAGTTTGAAGGGGAAGTGGTTTTTATAGTCATAAGTGACACTCAGGACTCTGGAAAATGGAAAGATGTGAAGTTGCTGCTTAGGTCTCTCATAAGCCCCAGAGGTTGTTGTTTGAATTATGGTCACAAGCATGTTGTGATGAAAGCCCTTTTCACCAGGGAAAGCAGTGACTCTGAAGCTAGCTCACCAGTTAATGCTGAATCCCCTTGCAAGCAGTTGCTTTGAGATGCCCCTTTATAAATAACAAGGACCACTCCTACTGTTGTGGTACAGCAGTGTACTTCCAGCCACTTCAGCAAAGCTGGCTGTTGTTTCAATAACAGGAGTTAGTGGATCTGAATTTTGCCAATGTTTTGTTCCCACCTCATCAGAGAAGTGAGAGAAAGAGACAGGCAGTGAAGAAGGGGAGAGCTGCAGACATTTCCAGCACCTTTATCTGGACACAGACCTGCTGCTGCCAGCAGTCCTTCCCCAGGGGACATGATGTTGAAAAACAAGCCAGCTTGAGTGAGTAGGATTTTTAGCAAGGGCTTTGTGACAGCAGTCAGAGGAGTGTTATTTGCGGCAGAGTCTATATATAACTATATTTGTGTGTGCATAGATTAAATATATATATATATATATGTAGTGCCTTATCACTGCATTCCAGCTTGAATTTAAAACACAAAGGAAAAATCAAAGGTTTTAGAAAAAAGCTACATTCATCCAGGAATGAGAATTAGAATAGCAAAGAGGCAATTAACTGGGAGGGTGGTGGTGTGGAGATTATAGTAATATTTTACTCCTTCCATCCAAAGACAAAAATAGCATTAGTTTCTGTACCTACTACTAACAGCTCTAATTCTCTTACTCCCATTCACCAACACCCCTCTGGAGTGACCACCTACAGATGAGGTGTGTCCAGCAGATGGAAGAGAGCTTTGGCCCAGCTCATGTGTGTCCCTGCTTTGTGGGGGCAACGGTCCTACAGCAGATAGCCTGAGCTGAAGTCTGGCATTGACCCTTGAGTTTGAGTCAGCAATGTAGGCAGAAAAGAGGTCTTGGCATTCATGAGCTGATGCCCCTTCTTTTTCATTTTACTTCATTTAATTCTGCTTGTCTTCTCATCCTTTAGTGCCAATCCCAAGCAAAGCACCCAAAGACATTTTCATCATTGATTAATCCCTTGAGCTGGGCTTGCTCTGCCACCCCAGCCCAGCCTGGTCCCTGCAGAGAGGGCAGATGTCCTGTCTCTGGTTTGACAAGGCATAGTTGCCACTGCAAAACCAATCCTCAAATCTTTATTGTGCTCTGACAGCCCTGGAAATGTGCCACTCCCAGAAGAGCTTTCTCTTGCCTGCAGTCTACATCACAGTGCCTTATTCTGAATCAATACTTGCAGATACTGGAGATAACTCAGGGAGAGAAACACATTAACGTAGCCAAAGAAACAAAGATAATGATATTTTTTTCTTCCTTTTTTTTCTTCCCTCTCTTCTCCCACAGAAAAAAAATTTCTTGTCTTCTCCCCCCCTCTTCAATCCTCATCTCTATGATCTGCACTTAGCAGGTCTCCAGACTCTTGAATTATTTCCTACTTTTCAATAAAGCCTTAAATCTTTTTTTAAAACTGCTTGTTTTAATTGAAAATTTTCAATCAATCAATTTGCCCCTGCTCTACCCTCTCGCCTTCCTCCCCTCCCCCAAACAGACCCATTTGCAGTAAATAATCTGTAGCCAGACTTCCTGCTCTAAAGAAATAAATAAGTCTGAATTTGCTGAATCCTGCCTGATCTCTCAGCTTTAAATCACAGCACTTTGTACTGAGCTCAGCCAAAATGTTGAACACGCTGAAGCATTACTATTACTTGGAGACTGCAAGTGTTTTTAAAGGCACAGTCTTTGAGGCCACGGTCCTTCTTCCTCACAGGATAGTCTGAGAGGAGGTAAGCCAGTTCTTGAGGATAAATTGTCTCTTCCCTGCCTTTTGCCCACTACAAATGCAGATGTTGCATTGTCTTGAAGGGTCTTATCAAAGACTAACTGAAGGCAGGAGTAATCCAGTCAGTCTTTGAGCAAGTCCTGAAGAAAAGGCATCTTAAATGAGACCATGTAATGGACTGAATCTGTTTTCAGATAAGCTATCTAATGTAGGTTAAAGAAGGTCCTCTGCATCTGCCCAGACACTGGAGAGCAAAAGTCCATGCTCCCAAGTTCAGATAGTTGCACTTGGATACAGAAAAGCCTAGGGTATCCCATCCAATGGAGGAAGGTTCCCCAAAATCATTGCAAGTCCTGAAATCACTATTAGCATTCTGCAATTCTCTTCATCTTTCCTCCAATTGAAAATTTTAAACCAGTTATCTGCAAGTTTATATCACAAGCAAATGCAATCTTCGTATTTCTTAATTCATCATATTTCTTATTTAATCATATTTCTAAATTTCTTCCTTTTGGGATTGTTCTTCTCAAAGCTACAGACTTTGCCCTCTCTGAAAAATGGAAGCTGCAGCTGAAGATTGCAGCTTGCAACAGACTATGCTTATGCCTAGTTAGGATTTACACAACTCATGATCTTCCAGCAATTTAGAGGTGAAAAATGGTTTATTCACACTTTGGTGTGTTGAAACACTCTTTCTACCATTTATCTTGAAACCAGCTTTGGTTTGGGTGGTGGTGAATGTTATGCACAAAGCTGTGAGTTGAATATCTAATGGGAACTGTCAGACAGAAAACAATGGGTGTCGTCATGCTTCTGGGCTGAGATGTGAGAGACTAAGAGGAACCCCCAAAAGTTCAGCTCATTATTTTCTCATTATATTTTGGGGTTTTAATTAGAATTGGAAAGTATTGTACTGTTCTTGAATTTCCATCCAAACCGAAAACAAAAACTATTAAGACTTAACATTTGGATGCTGTTTTTCCTTTGTGCATTTGAGAACATTCACCAGTGATAGGGGAATATTGAGAGTGATGGATTTTCACTTGGAAATTTTTTTCCTCTTTTCATCCCTTTTTGGTACATCAGAGGGAATCAGCTCTGTAATTTTCACTGACTGTGTAAAGAGCTGAGCTCAGCTAATCCATAAGGGCTCCTTCCTACATTTGGCAAGTGACCAGAATTAAACAATAGCAAAGATCAGAAATGTTAAAATCACAAGAAGAGACTCATCCTAGTGTTTTCCCAATACTCTAATGAACATCCATCAGACATTAATGTGAGCACAGTAAAAGCAGGCCTAAATTAATTTGGGGACAATTTGATAGAAGCTGTTATAATTCGGTTTTAGGTATGTGATTTTTAAAGTATACCAATGTATAGAACAATGCTGATGCAAAATTTTCATTAATTAAAATCTGAAATTCACCCTTTCTGGGTTTTTCTTTTTCAGCTGTGAGCCTGGTTCTAACCTCTGTCCCTTAGATAACCTCATCAGGAGTCATCACTGCTAAGACATTAAATTAACCATTTTCTTTGGCTATTTTATAGTTTAGGCCACATTACCATTTACAGAAGGGCCCATTTCCATCTCCCACTGGTGTAGAGGCCCATAAAAATGGATAAAATGTAACTTATACAGAGCAATGTGAAGATGCCATTAGGATAATGGAGCAACAGTCAGAGGCGTCCCTGAAAAATCATGTGCATAGTGCTGGTAAATGGCATGTGGATTCAGAGGTAAAAATGGGCAGTGGCCCTGTTGTGTTTCCAGAGTTACTTTGGTGGTATCTGAGACATCTTGATCCTCTCTGTTTTTGTGCCTGCTCTGGAAAGCCTGATTTTCCCTTCCCTGTCTGTGTGACTCAAATCCTATGTTGAATTAAGTGCTCCCTTTTCATGGCTACATGTGGTAGCAGCTTTGCAGCTCAGTATTGCATGAAGGTTTTAATTAGTAGCAAAATGTGTTCATTTGGGTCGTTCCTTCACAGGTGCTGCTGTGTTACAGAGGGAGAGTTGGTGTGCACAGGTGCTTCACCACACGCCCTTCTGCTTCCCTTCAGTCTCTGCCACCCTTTGATGGCAGCACTCTGGCAGGGTTAGGAGTGCTTGGCTCTAATCTGGCACTGGCTCTGTGTAGCATCTCCACCTTCTTACCTCCTTCTTTCTCTTTCTCTGTATTCCTCTGGTCCCCATGTCCAGGTGTTAGCTGGGACCTGCCTGTTTCAGTTTAGTTCACAAGAAGGGCAGAAGCAATAGCTGATATTGAAATGATTTCATGGGAAACAGAGTGTGTTCCCCATGGCACAGTCCCTCTGGCAGAGATAAAGCAATGCTCTCTAAAATATCTGTTCTCTAACTTCCTCTTTCAGAGGAGGAGAGAAAATTACAGGCCTCTGATTACTCTGGGAGAAGAGCACACAACTTCCATCTTCGTGATTTCTTCCACCACAATCAACCATTTCAGGAGAAAGGCCTGAAAGCAGTCAGTCAGGGATCTTTCCATGCAGTTCCTTCCTTCATAATGCAAAAGAGGAACAAAAATGAAGACAACTCATTGCTGGTACATTTCAGTTCCAAAAGCATCTGTCCCTTTTGGGATCAGGAACTGAGACTGTTGGGAGTGGAAATACTCTCTTGTAGGGAAAGTCGCTTCTCTATTTCCAGGGTGGCTGTGTTCAGAGCATTTATAGATTATAAGGCTGTGTGGCCTATTTACATTTCTCTAGCTTGGCCTGCTGAGTTTCATGAGAGCGTGTCACCAGTAATTCCCACTTTGAGCCTGGTTCTTACACTGGATCTATGAAAAGCCCCATCCTCATTGAAAGCAGAAGACTCTCCCCAGGAAACATGAGCACCTTACAGCCTGCAAAGCCAACAGCCTGAAGCTTTAGTGCTTGCCTGGCCAAGTCCTGGTCTCTCCAAAGGCAGTATGGAGAACAAGGTGAGTCCTGTCCCCTCCTCATGCTCCCTTTTGGAAGCTTCCTCCTTTGCTAATGATTTTGAAATACATAACCAGATATGGTAGACATTGTCAGCCTTATTTCCCTGGAGTGACAGTCACAGAGAAGGATGTGCCATCAGCATCCAGACTTGCACTCTTTGAAATGCTGGTGAAAAGCCATAGATTAGCCCCTGTGCCCCTCAACCCCTCCCAACACTGTGTCTCTCTATTGCCCCAATTACACTTTGCTTGAAGTGGGCCCCCCAATTAGATGTGATATGGGAAGCATCTCTTCTTTATTAGAAAACAGTGTCAGCCCTGTGAAACAAAAAAAGTAAGTAACTGGTGAAAACAGCTCCGCTAAAATAGAGGACTAATCCTGATGAGGCCAGGCATGATCTAACATGGGGGCTTAAAGCTGTGTAATGCCATTTTCCATTAGAGCTCTTGTTCGAGTCAGGAAGGGGTTTGATCCATTGATGGAAGCTGTTATAAACAGATGAGAAAACCTCATCTGTATTTCTCTTGAGATTGTAGGAAGCTGACAATATGCTAGCTGACCACAGTCATCTGGGACTCTCCCACACAAAATAACCATTTTCATAAATAACAGGATTGTTGTTGTGGTGGACTGAGATTTGCTGTAGAATTTAGTTTTGTTGAACAAAGAGCTGTTTCTGGTTTTTAATTTGAGCTATTAAAAAGATTCATCTTTCTCTTTGTGTCTCAATTTCCTTCCCCTTTTTCTCCCTCACATTTTATTTTTATTTTTTGTCTTCCCCTCTGTCTGCCTTTAGGATAACTTAAAGCTGCTTGTCTGAAACAAAAGACTTGCATGGATCTAGTCAGTGGTGCCTCTGGATTGAATGGTCACGATTTCAAATCCTGTTTAGGACTAAACTTGGATGAATTCCATAAGCTAATAACCCAGTGCAGTGTTTCAAATTGATGGAGGTGCCGTCCTCTAAATGAGACATAAAAACAGAGATCCAATCTGCTTGGCAGAGACCCCACAGGACTTATCAAAGATGAGTGGGGGTTGCTAACTGCTTTGCCCTTGTCAAATCTTTACCACCACCACAGCTTCTCTTCCTTTTCCAAAGAAATGACACTGGACCTTATGAAAATGAGATGGTGAACTTGAAGGAGCCATCTTCTTTCTAATTATTTAAAGCAGTTTGCAGTGTCTGGCAGAAGGGAGAAAGAGAGATAATCCACTCACTTGAAAGTGGAATGACCCTGAATTTCAAAAAGCAAAACAAAAGCAAGCGAATGGTGCCACCATGCTCTGCAGCAGAGACATTATTAAATGATCAGTGAGCTATTAAAGCAGCAACATTTAGTACCTCTCCTAATGACTTGTACTGCTAACTGGTTTCCAAATTGAGTTTTTTATTGCCTCCATGCACAGACAGAACAAGGCTGTGTCTGTGCTTCTAGAGGCTTCAGCTTAAGCAGACTCTTCACTGTAAGATCAATGAATCTTCTCAGTTGAAAACTAGTAATGGTTTATGAGATCGCCCACTCCTCTGTTCTACCAGGGCTGGAAGCTTTGAGGTGTGAGGAATGGTAGGGATCATAAATGTGGGGGATTTTGCAGACAAGCCATCATGATTCTTGAACTTCCTAACATCTGTGAAATTTGGTAGAGTCGTGCATTAACAGACTTTGCTGAAATCTCCCCAAAACAGCTGATGCCATTCAAAGAGTGAATGCTGTGACAATGGCATCTGCAGGAGGGGCCTTGGGAATGCTGGTTTCCACTTCCAGGTAGAAACATGGAGGAACGAGTCTGTGCAGGAGGAAAAGAGAGGAACAGGAATTGCAGATGCTAGTGAAGGTATGTGAAGATTCACCCAGATGTTTCCACCATAACTCTCACAAATTAATTTCTACTGTTTCATATGAGCTGAGCTCCCATGGAGGGAATACCTGGGAAATGGCCTTCTATCAAGTGCAGTTCAAGCTAGGTAGGGACTTTCTGTGGGCAAAAGCACAGCATGTATGATTGCAGAAAGGAAGCTGCTTAAAAAACAAACCAACAAGCAAACCACCTAGCAAAAGTGGATTTTGCCTGTAGCTGCAGTTATTTATGTGCTCGTGACATACTCTAGGCCAAAGTGGAGCCTGGGTCTTCTGTGCACCTGAAATAAATGCAAAAGTTATTGCTTTGATTTGTTTTTCTCCCATCAGTTCAGCACATGCGTGCTGCCTGCACTTGCTGAGTGAGTCAGGCCATTTCTCGCCCAGGCAAGGCAGTTCCAGGGAAAGACTGTTATTACTCTTTCTGGTTTTATGTATCAGGTGCCTGATTTCCATGACAGAAACTGCTCATCCTTTGCAGAGCCAGCAGGCAGAGCAGAGGGGATAGGATGGCTTGAGAAACTGATATTAGAACATGCACATTTTTTAATCCCATGCTGATTCAAGTGTCTTTCCATCAATGTTGACAGCAAGTTATTTCTATTTTGTGACTTTTCAGTGGCTGCATGTGGCACAGGTTTGCATTTCCAATTTCTTCACGTTGTCCATCTACCTGTGTGTCCATGCTGTGCTGAATGCCTTTACCTTTCCTGGTAATCATACTGAACAGGAGGTCTGTGTGGGCTGCAAAACAGGTTAAGAACTGTAGTAAAACAGTGGGAAGAGGCCTTTCTATACTTCTTTTTCTGAGTTTCATGCAGGACCACATAAACCTTAACCATTCATGTCTGCTGTGGGCATCACTTATTCTCAAAGACCTCTGGTCTGGAGATTTCTAGATGTGCTAAGGCAGGTTATTCCAGTGTTAATTGTCCTTGCCTTTAGAAACTGTTCCCAAGACTGAAATTCAGCAGTTGAACTGGATTCCTCCAGGACAGGGTTAAGGCACAGCTGTAAGACATCACGTAGGAGCTTGTGGAGCTATTTCCTTGGCAGCTCCCACTCTCATCTACAAGCTTCTTCCTGCAGGACAGTAGGTCAGGTGTTTCCCACCATGCAAACACAAGCAATGCAGAGAGACAAAGAAAAAGGGCAGCAGGGCCATTTCTGGTGGAGGAGCCTTCTGAGATCAGCACTGACAAAATGTCCTAGAGACTTTACTGAGTCCAATTACCACTTTATGTCTTTAAAGTGCCAAGTAAATGAAAGAAACTACAAGATCAAGCCATGTTAGTTTTCTCAATCCCTTAAATGTCTGGCAGCCCTTTCCCCTTCTCAGACTATTCGAACTCTTAACCTTTGCTACTGCTTTGAGTTCACATCTGCAGAAACCAAACTAGCCCCAGCCATCCTCAAATTCAAGTAACAATCACAAAAGACTTTCAAAGCAACACTGCCCTCCCTTGAATTGATAAACTTTAAGCTGTCTCCAACTTTCTGAACTTTGATGCACGTATGGTTCGTCTCATCCATCAGTGCTGGCAGGCTGCAGGGAAGCTCACTGGGTACTGCAGCAGCCGTGAAACAGCCGGTGCTGTTTCACACAACCAACTATCCCTGTCCGTGCAGACAACAGCCGTGAACACCAGCTGTTCAGGCTGTGCTGTACTGTTGGGCCCAAGAATATAGATGCCCACAGCACATATGGTATTAAGATTGCAATGAGAATATCAGAATAGACTCTGAAACAGAAGGAATAGATCCATCCCCAGGTAGTGGGAAGTGGAAATGTGGGACCAGATCACTGGAGAGAAAAGCACTGTCAGGAGTCATCCTCAGCCATCAGAACTGGCCTTGAGTGCAGTGTTAGTAGAACTGGTGGCTGGCTTTTTGCAGAACTAGAGCTAAAGAGTGAGTCACATCTGTTCAACCTCTCCTTTAAATAAATAAGTAAATGGTAAACAGAGATCTCACAGTGATGCCTGAACCTGATGTCTCATGCTCACTTGTTTTGATGTGTCTAATGTAAGTGGGCGGGTAATAAAAGCTTCATTTAGAAGCTAGCATCTTCACAGGCACTGCTGGCATCCCTTGGGACACTGCACTTCTGGAATTTTCCTCTAATGGAAACATCAGTAGATAAATACTGATGAGGCAGAACATGCACACGTACACACAAAACAACCCAGCAAAGGTTTAGTTTCCTGGACTACTGGGTGCCAGATGAAGAGGTGTGTTTAGATTCCCTAGGCTTTGTGCCCACCTCAGCTACTGCATCACCACTCCTGAAATGGCCATTATGATGACCATTTCGGGTAGTGCCCTGAAGAACTATGTAGCTACTGTGGTGTGGGTAAGCATCAGTTCAATGGGCAAATAAAGGAGTCCCCAGCCCCCATAACACAGCTATGGACTATGACCATATTTCTCTCAGTTGGACATTACCCTGTACATGACAAGCAGGTGCTGCTCTATAACAGGCAGACCTAGTGCTGATATTGTACACAAGCAGGAGATTCACCCTATAGGCATGTTGTCTAGGATATTATTTTTCAATGCATTCACAGGTTATTCAGCTTCTTTTTAGGCAAATGAGTCTTCAGGAAGGTCATGCTCCTGTGCCTGCAAGGTCTCTTTGGCAGCTCTGTTATGCAGCACCTGCTTAGTGTTGGGCCCAGCATTAGATGAAGGAAGAATTGTGACTAGTGAGGAGAGGAGAGCCCCTGCAGTCACTGCTGACTTCCTTAAGGTAATCTACTCTCCTTCCAGTTCAGTGCTAAAATCACCATTTCAAGTCCTGTATACAACACAGTTGAAGAATAGTGTATTCTCCCAGGACACTGGCAGGGTCAGTGCTAAACCTTTGAAGGACTACAGCTTTAATCCCAACCTTGAGTTTGTACACTGGTCCATGGCTTGTTCTTACCATGACATTGCTGACCTTGTTTCCTGGATACAAGCACAGAAATACTGCCTGTATCCAAGAATTTTTAGATAATTATTTTTCCTGAACATGGAAATTGGAAAGTCCCTTTCATCTAGTCTATTACTTCATGATACCAGAGGGATCTGCAACCAGGCATGAGGGAAAGGGAGATTGTTTCCTCCTGTATATGGCTTTAAGCAGCATCTGCCTGTGAAAACAAGAAACAACCCAGATGACCCCCACTTTATCTGCTTGCATAAGTCATTTTGCTTGAAGCCTGAGCACTGTGGGATGGTTAATGTAAAACTTGCTCATGCATCAAATAGCAGTAATTTACCTTTGGTCTCTGCTTTTTTTATTGTTATTATTTTTAATTATTTCCAAAAAATGCTCCTTAATTAAAAACTCAACAGATATGAAGCTTGGAAGAAATGTGGCCAGGACATTCTTGGATTACTACAGGCTGAACTCCTTGGTGGAGAGACCACTAACACCTACTCCTAAAACTAGGTAGGTCAGAAAGCAATTTCTCTTGATTTAACAGGACTGCTTTTTTAATACCTTTCATGACTAAATTTCAGTGCTACAGCATTATGGCTTTATAATACGTGTGCTAGTCTAACTGTGCTTATTTTATTGAAATTCCGTTTGGAAATAAAGCATTTATGACCAGGAAAGATACCTACTTTATGCCTGAAAAAATATTCAGATGGTTTTGGAGATATCAGTATCTTTCCTGAATTCTGCCTCTTATACCCCAGTCTCACACTAGTATCTTTAGTGGCCTTACCCTTCATTTATCTTCTGAGAGTGAGAGGGGACTCAGACCCACTTTAATTTGAAAAGTTTTGATTCTGGAAGTGAAAACTTTTTTCAGTGCTTCAGGAAATGGCTGGCAAGGGGGTGCTAAAGGCAGGGTTCTCCATCTTCCCTTGGACTTGCTGCAGTACTGGAAGCCAGATGGCAGGCTTCTTCTGCCAGTCCAACCAGGACAAGACCCTTTACCTGGGGATCACCTCTCACTCTAAGTCCTTTCTCCAGCTTTGCAATCAGTTCAGTGGGTGTTTGTCCAAAAGAAAGTCTGTTTGGACATGTAGTAAGGCACTGGTGAACAATGGACAAAGGTATGAACAGGGGGGTTGAAATGCCTAAACTTAAATCCCTCCAGTGTTGTTGGCCCAATCTGTCTGGTGTTGGCCAACTGGTCCTTTCAGTGTCTCTCAGCTTGTGTGAGGAGCAGGGGAGCTAGCACTGAACCATTTGTTGAGAACCACCACTCTTTTAAAAAGCAAAGTTGTGTAATATCATGAGGAAGGGAGCAGAGCTGGAATCAGAGATCCTGTTTCATGGAAAACACCATATTCAGAATTTACCTCTGTTCTAAGAAAGCAACAATGATGCCTCCAAACTCAAAATTTCCTATTAAACACATTTGGGCCAATTGGACTGTTTTAGTTGGGTTTCAACTAATAATAGCACAACCAAATATATTTTGTAGAGGAAAAGCCAATTCCACATAGGCAAGGGAGGCAGCTGAGCCTTGAAACTCACTCCCTTCTCCTCATTTCTCTCCCCATAAAAGTGTACCTGTGGGAAGAGTTGTTTGTTTGGAAAGGAGCACTTTCCTACTGACGATGTCTTAGTGACGTATAAGATGGATGTTACAAATATCAGTCCAGACCACAGAGCAATAGCTGGAGATTCTTCTGCAGCCTTTAAAAATCCTCTCAGTGAAGCCATTCTGTCAGTTCTTTATACATGTGGTCAGAGCCAGCCTGACTACATTAGGTGTTTAAATGCCCTGCTTTGAGTCCATCTCCCTTTCTCTGTTCGTGATCTTGACACAAAAGTTTAGGCTGGCTCAAGGAGGATTGTCAGCGCTGCAGTTCTGAATGCTCTTATCTGCAAAGACCTGCAGGGTTAGCAGAGAAAAGCATCCAACATCTTCCTCTCCTCCGGAAATTGAATGTATCATTTCTCTCAGACTCCCAGGGGCCACAGCCTCCAAGGCTAAAAACCCACAACTATTACTGAACCTAATTACCACCTGACAGCAAAGTGCTTTTCCGTAGCATCATTCAGTTACCTCATCAAAAGGAATGTTTGTTTGCTTTCTTCATTTTAAATTAAAGAACCAGTGACACTGGTAACTGAAGCATTTTAATCTCATCAAATATCCATGTTCATCTCTGTAGAGACAGGCATGCCAGCAGGGAAAGATACACATCTGTAATCAGCTTGCAGAGAGCAAATTTTTCTCCTTCCCTCACCAGAGTCTAATGGGGTGAGGGATCTTTTGTTTGGGGAGTAATGCCTCGCAGTAAAATCCTAAATACGGTAAATGTTCAGCCCAAAGCCAACAGATGTTTAAGGAATAGATTTTTTTTTAAAGATTCATGTTGTTAATTTCCTGATAGCTTTCAAATACCAGCTTTTCCCTGTAAGTAGACAAATGCCTTCTATTTGTATCCTGGGCTTTGCCATCAGACATTTGATCAGAGCTTGTCTGTATAGATATAGATATATATAAAAGGTACATCAATGAAATGAAATTGTTCTCTGAAGCTGTCGTGTTAACTGCAAACCTGTCCAAAAGAAAATCTTGCAAACTGCTGGGAAATAGAAGGGAGATGGCTGTGCCTTTAAATATGCCTTGGCTAGGCAGTGGCACTAGGAAAGGATTGGAATATGTAAAATGATACTAAATATCTGTGTAATCAGGGCTAATTATATGGCATGGTTATTAGCTTGAAACAGGACATGTTGTGCCCACAGTTTATGAAAATATATTAAAACATTACCAGATTCCACATACTCATTGAAAAAAAGCTGCAGAGTTAATAAACGTGGAAGGGAAAACTAATTGGCTGCTTTGTCCCAGCCTACTACAGGCAGAACAATTTCTGTTTGAAAGAATTAGAGCAGCTAAAATGTGTTATAACGATAGCCCTGAAAATAGCAACAACCTGCAACACTTCCAGAGCATATCTGACTGGAAGGTCTTAAAGAAGACAATGTTTATGTTGGTATCATCATGTTGCAGAGAAAGGAAATGGAGGCATGGAAGGGAGAAAGTCTTGAGAATTAGAAACACAGATTCAATACCCAAATGGTACCCAAATTCAGGCACCTTTCAAGAGTTTAGTCCAAGCAGTCAGGCAAGAGGCAAGAGCCGATGTAACAGCTCTGGTTACAGAACCAAGACTGAGGCTGGGGCTCGGGTACCCTCTGCCATCCTAGATACTTGTGCAGCTTATTTCAAGAGGTAAAGAGAAATAGTTGTATCTGTACAAGGTGTTTATGTGCCTTTGAATACAATTATCACCTACAGATGGAGCCTTCAGTTCCTCACTGTGGAACTATGTCCACAGCCCTCCCACCAGGCGTCAGGCTTCATGGACTTCCCAAGAGACCACCATGAAAGTGAGGTCAGGGGTTCAAGTATTTGCTAAGCCTGACACTGGAGGAGAAGTTGGGGGGTTGTGTTTTGTCCATGAGTGGTTACTAGAAATTGTTGAACCCACCATTGTGGTGGTGGTCTCTGAAGGGTTGAGGTGAACTTTGGTGCACCTAACTCCTTACTCTGCACTGGACAATCCTGTTCCTTCCCAACATGCTCTCAGCAGCAAGAGGGGATGTTCACAGCTGCAGGCCATAGACATCAATCTTAGAAACTTCTGCTCCCTTTGTAACCAAAGGAAGCTCTGGGCAAACCTCAAGTCACTAAGTAGCTCAGATCCCTGAAAAGACCTCTAGACAGTTCATTGACTGTAAAGAAGCCAGACATGAAAATGAAATTCTTAAAGGAGTTTTTTTAACACTGTCTTTACTTCCTAGACAGTTCTTTCTTCACGCCCTCCCTGTCCAGTATGGTTCTTCTTCCATACACCCTCCCTCCCACCACAGCTCACCCAGTCCCTCCCAGAACCCTTCAGACTTTTCCCTCTGCCCGAGCTTCCTCCAGCTTTCCCTCAGCTCCCCGGGAGCCCAACCCAGTGGCTATGCATGGTTTCCCACAGCCTGCAAGGGAATGTCAGGACTTGTTTCAAATAGTAACCCCAATGTGTCCTGCAGTCCTTGTTGCAGGATGACTCTGTGATCCCAAACAAATGGCCAGTCCAGAAAGATAATGTCTGCTGTTATCAGCATGCTAAGCAATTATTTTCCTGAAGGTGATGTCTTTGCAGCAAGACAGGAAAGCATCAGTGACTCAGCCAGGGAGGGCAGGAAGGTTAGAATATTTTCCTTTGTCAGCTAATGAATTAAAAGCCTTGCTGAAAATGCTGGATATTTTCTAGAGTGACAAGCTGGTAGGCCTATGAATTCCTAATAGAGTAAAGGAGACCTCTGTGCTGCCTGCAGAAGCTACTGGAGAAGAGAGAACTGCCACTTAGATATGCTTCAGAAGGGCTCAGGAAAGTTCAGCCTGGACACAAAGACATGTCTCTAAGCTTGGGTTAAGTGGGCACAGAGCAGGAAAGCACAGTGCAGAAAGGGGCTGTTGAGTAGCAGTGAAGGTTTGTGCCCTTCCTCTCCTCTTGTTACTGTTCTTTTCTGAGCTGCTCAGTGACCAGCAAATTCTGCTCCCACTGCACTCAAGGGAAAGCATTTGAGTGGGGCTCCCTTTGATGATGCTGGTGACACAAGGAGCTCTTCCTCTTACTGAGTCTCTGCACTCATCTCTTTCTACTTGTGCCAGAGTAAAGGTTAAGATTGCTTGGGCTGAATGTCACAATTGTCTTCCACTGAAATCTTTGGGAAAAGGTGAAAAATTTTTAAGAGATTAAAAGAAAGCAGAGTACAGCTGTTGCAGAGAATGGTTAAGGTAGGAAAACAGAATTATTGCTGAAAATCTCACCAATGCCAGTCACCTTGCATTGCCTTAAGTCCTTCCCTTTGCCCATATCAGCATTGCTTTGTTCTTTTGCTCTGGCTCATTGGCTGCACAGCAGAGCCCTGATCCAGCACAGCACCAGCACAGGAGCTGTTGCCTCTTTAAACCACTGTCATTTTTTTCTCTGTGAGCCACCAGTTCCATTTTTCTCATTTTCTCAGCACACTGGAGCTCAAAGTCTCAAGAAGTGCTGAGAACTTACAGCTCTGGCTGAGGTTAGGGGAGCTGGGCTTTGAACTGACATAATTTGGGTACCCTGAAAAACCCCACCCAGGCCTTGCTAGTGGAGTGTTCTGCAATTCCTGTCTGTACCATGTTTTCCTGTAGGTAAAACTCAGGGTCTCTGTTCACAGGAGTGTTGGAAGAAAAATTCCCTCATGTGTGGGAAGTTCACAGTTTCTGCACTGATACACATGACAGAAAAGTCCAGGAGAAGATGAATAATTCTGTCTAAGAGCAGGGATTTGATAGGATGTAGCAAATAATGCCTGGGGCCACACAGTGAACAAAAAAAAAAGACAGAACAAAATATTGACTGGCCCTTCATTAATTGCCATCTATCTATTGTGCTCTGAATGAAGCAGCAGTCTTCCTGGAGAAAAAGTAGTCTGTGATGAGGTAATTAAAGACCACATCAGAAGGCATATCCGCCAGGAGGTTGAATTAAAATTGCTCTGACAGCCTTTATTCTGGTAATTCCTCCTTTTGCTGCTTGACTTTGCAGCCTTAATGATGATGTATGAGTTCACAGCTGCATATCCAACAGGCTGGATAGGCCCATGGGACTGTCCCATCATTCTCAGAGCTGATGGGCACCGGCATCTGCATCACATTGCATGGAGCTGGGAAAGTCTCCCTGTGTATGGGCACAGTCTGATCAGAGGCATTTCTGCCAGAACAACTCAACCTTTCAGGTTTTGAGCTTGATCTTGATACTAAAGAGCTGTGTCCAGAGGTTGTGCAGTCTTACAGACTCAGATTGATACCATCCCAGTGATTTCCTGCTTTCGGGCGCATGCTGTGTGCAGGTCCTTCTGTCCCACTGGGTCTGGGATGTTCTTCTCAGTTCACCTCTTCCTGTATTTCAGAACTCCTCTCTGCACTATTAAGGTCTGACTTCAGGATTTTTGAAGTTTCACTTACATCTGATAGTGTCTTCTTTGACCTGGCCATGACTGACATGAGAACTTTTGAGTGAAGCAAGCTTGGTGTGAAGCCACCTGTCTGCTTTAAATAGATGGCTGTTCTAGATTCTCTAGAGGCTCTGTTTGCTGCCACCCCTAGCTCACTTCTCCCAACCTTAACTTACTATCTTGTCATCTTTTCACCCATCACTTTCAGTGGCTAAAAGGAGAGCAGTCTAATAAACAGAAAAAATGTTCTAGACCAAATCTGACCTCAGTGCAACAGAGATCTGAAATACTCCACAGCTTCTAGGGCACAGTGATATTGCAGTGCTGTGAAGGTGAAAGGAAAGAAAATCAGGCACCTTTTCTTTTTTCTCCTGACTTCTCTCACACGCAAAGAGATGTTGCCAGCTTTCTGAGCTGTTCATTCCCTGGGCTCTGGTGACAGGGCACAGGATGTGTTAGCACAGGAAAATATAGCTCAGTTAGCAAACTGCTTTGAATGAAATATCTGTGTGGGCCAAACAAATTAAACATTATCCGACACGTGGGTGAGGAGGCAACTCAGATTTCAGCTGCACACTGAGAGGCTACCACTGCTGCTCCAGGGAAAGGTAAACAAAAGCACCTACAACTTGTAGAGAAAGGAGAAAACAAAATGAGGGCAGAAAAAAACCCTCTCAGTCACCATCTTGGTTCTCTTGGAGAGAAGCTTGCGTCCTACCTTGGGGCCTTCACCACTATCTGGCCCACAGGAACCCTGTAGCTCTGTCACTTTGGCAGGAACAAGTGGGACCAGGCTGGATTTAGAAGTTTTCCTTATGTTACAGGCAGGGCCAGCCACTGCTGCACTGGTGCATGATCCTACCAGCTAGCACAGAAATGTCAGCTCACAGCCAGAATCTGTAGACTGTCTTACCTGGCCTCCTGCAGGTTCAAACGGTGCAAAGCTCATGAGTGTCTACAAAAAGCCTTGCTTTCTGCTCCCATGTTGGCTGGTGCTCCTTTAAAAGGAAAATTAAAAAAGAACCCCTCAAACTACTGAGGAGTCAAACAACTGCAATCTGATTTCCAGGGCTGTAAATTGTATTAGTAATGGAAGCACCATTATGGTTTAAAGGCAAATGATATGTTTTGCCTCAAAAATTAATTTTGGGGTTTTTTTCCCTTTCTCTGTTGGTAATTATATTCTGCCAGCTCACTCCCACACACGTCTGCACGTTTTATGCAACTCTTGATACTTGTAGCTGTCATTAAAGGAAACCTTTCAGGTTTTTCACAGTGACACATTTGCGTGGGTTCAACGCAAAGGATTCATGTGCAGAATTTAGGGAGATTTGCAGTGCTTGGCCAGCTCCCAGCAGAGGGCTCACCAAAATACCACATTACAGCAATTACCTTTGTCAAGCACGTGGGAACAGGAGAGCTGGCTGGAACGATTTTACTCAGGATTTAAGCACGCACACACTAAAGCACATGTAAATAGCCAAATAAACCTCCAGCTTGGTCCTGCTTTCAGACAGTCCCTGAATAGAGGATGTGTAAAAATACTTCAAGACTAGCCCGGGGAACTAGTGTGCCTGATGGATGGCCCAGCAGGAGAAAATAATCTGCATTACTGTATGAAGTAGATTTGGTCCACATTAACAATCCCTTTCAAAATGAAGGTGCTGTCAGCTGATTTAATTTAATTTACTCTACCTTAATTTACTTTTGGAAATGAGCTAAATGAATAAGCTGAATTATGACTACTTTAACTCTGAAGGAGCATATCCACGCAGGAGCTTACTGTGGTTTTACTAATCAGCTTTACATTTACACCCTAAATGTATTTGGATTAGCTCTCACAGGCATCCTTACACAAATATGTCTGGAGATACCTACCCACCTCCTTTCCTTTTCTTTCCTTTGGCCTGTTGCTCTGATGAAATAAGGGCTCAGTAAGTAGGTTTACAGCATCTGTGTTATTTCATGTCTCACCCCTGTCTGGATTTCCCCTGTACTTCTAAAAAGCAGGACAGAGCACTCTGAAAGCAGAGACAGCTGCTATGTGTCTGGTGGGTTGATATGGGTAATGTCTGATATACATAGCATGTTAGTCCCAATATCATATTGCTAACTTGAACAAGCTCAAGAGACCATTTTCTGCTACATCTCATCAGGTAAGCACAACCTATTATTCTCCTGCTCTTTAGGAAACAGGAGGACAAAAGACAAGACAAAGCCTTGTTCCCATCCTCTCTGCAGCTTCCTGCTCCAGTGTCAGTAAAGGTATACAACGATGGCTGGGTCTGAGCCACATGCATCGTTTGTAATTTTGGCTACTTCTCCTTCTCTTGTGTGATAATGTGGTTCTAGTTGCAAGCTAATTATTCCTGCCTCCATGTGCTGCCTCCTTGGTGAAGCAGGTGTGCTTTGTCGCAGTGAGCCAGGGAAAGAGGGCAGGAACCAAGCGATGGACAAGTAGCAGGATCCCTTTTGTGTCAGAGGGAGAGACATCTGCAAACTCTTATGAGAAGTAGTCTCTAATATGATGCCTTATCTACAAGCAGCATGGACCAGCCCCTGCTTTTAGAAAGGTAGGGAAATGTGGTTTCCAGATAGTGCTGGGATTCTCCATGCACTATGGTAGTGGGGTCTGTACATCCCAGAAGTCATAATCAGCTGTAATAAGTGGGTGGCCATGTGACAAGTGTGAATTCATGCTCACTTTCTGGAAAGAGGCACCGGTGAGTGCTTGAAAAAAAGAGAAACCAAGCCTGTGGTAATGACTGAGGATTTCTGACCTTTGCTCTAACATTTCAAATTTATTTTTATTACTTATAATTGGCCTTACTTTGAAGCATACACATTACCTAACTGCTGGGGCACTGGCTGTCATTATCTGCTGGGCTATTTGATTTGTGGTTTTTATATTTGAAACTTGTCAAACGTTCCCAGAAAATACTGCTCTCCCCTTGCAGTGCCAAATATGGGCCTAGTTAATTGTGCATCCCTGAGAGTGAAGCATTTGAAGTAATTAGGCACTGATTGTTTAGCTGCAGTGGATGCAATGGAAACTCATCTCCTCTGTATGTAGGGGCAAGTGTAGAAATTAGATCAGCAGCTACATGACAGCAGCTAGATTTCTTGGTTTCAGGGATCAGAGGTTAGCCATTTACCAGCCTTGATGATTCATTTTTGATCCCATTCATGGGGCTTGGGTAGCTTCATTTTCTCCTCCCTTTGCAATTTAAACACAAATTGTCTTCTATTTTGGCCCTCTTTAAAAAAAAACATACCAGCTGCAAAGTCACTAATTCCAATCTACTATTCCCCACCTCAACTTGTTTCACCATATGGAAACAAAAGTCAAGAAATATGTGTGTGAAAGAGCTTAAAATGCCATGGTGGCACAAGTGTGCCTATGGAGGTGGCTTTGTAAAGCTCAGCTCATCTAAACCATTTGACTGCTTTGTAAGTCTGCCAATTCACTTTAAGACCTTTAAGATTTAAGTTTTCCTACAATTAGAAACCCAGATACCATTGGTTTAGATGTGAAAAATGGACAGTACATTTGAAGTAGATGTATATAGGTCTTGTCTTCCTGCAGATAGGGAGCTATAGGAATATCCCCATTTTGTAGAATGTAAAAAAGAGCATTGCTGGAAACACCAAGACATTAGACCTCAGTGTGAATCATGTATCTGCTCTATTTAGACAGAAGCAATTTTGCTGTTGAAATCAGCAGTTGGCATTCTTTTTCCCATGGGGTTTTGTAACTCAAAATTGTGTTGAGATCAAGCATGCACTAGGTTTGGGGTTTTTTTCAGCTGTAAAGGTGAATGTATTCAGATTATTCAAGTGGTGATTTTTTGGATGTACAATTAGTTGACTGTGAGATGTGGGATAAATTTGTATTTTAATTGCTATGCCTCTGAGATTTCAATTTGTAAAACAGTTTGCATGGCTGCAAGATTAACTGTTGCATGTGTGATGAGCATGGAGCAGAGCTGTGATTTGATCATGGCTGTCTGCCAGTTGCCTGTACATCAAAAATATCACTTTGTCACAAGTACCTAATGTGACCAGAGTGGCTCATACTCACAGTGCTTCAGTTCAGTGGATGCCTGGATGGCTGTTAAAAATAGGCCAGTGTCGAAAACCTCACCTGTAAATGCTGTTGGTTAGACAGGATTTCCTTTTTTGTGTGTTACCTATATCATGCAGATAGGAGGGAGGTTTAAGACCCACTTTTATCCTCTTTGCATGTTTCATATTATTTCCTTCACCCACAGCCAGGAGAACAGGAGTGATGTTCAGCAGTGCTGCTTAAGCGAACTGGATAAGCAGTTGCAGAGAAGATAGTGTCTGTATGGAGGAGCCAGGCTCAGTGGGGCCAGCAGCCTAGCCCTGCCAGCCTGCTCAGTGCTCCCTCTGCCCTGGAAGGAGGCAGGCAGGCTGTCAGTAGTGACAGGCAGCGCTGATGAACCCCCAGGGCAGGGGTTGGCTTTCCCTGGCTGGGTGTGATTCTCCATTTGGTCCACAGCTGCTGGGACACAGCATTGTCTAGGAACATGTCAATGTAATTACACACAGAAGCAGAGAAGGCCCTTGTTCTCACTTCAGTGTGTGCCTTTCAGGTCTCCCTCACAGGGTCCTAATTTATTTATTTTTGTCACAGTGTTTATCTCTTCAAAATACCACTGTGCCTTAGGTTGGTGACTCAACTGTGGAGATGTGGTCAATGAACTGGTCACTGCCACGCTGTGACAGTGGTAAAGAAGGGGAGGACTAGTGGAGGTAAAGCCTTCTAAATCTTGTGCCCCATCAGACTCTACATTACTTCAAGTTTTTTTAAAATGCATTTTAACATCTCTTTCTTCAAATAAAAGCAGAAGCACTGACAAACACAGACCTGCATGGTAAGGAAGGAAGTTTTCTCCGTGTCTCTACAGCAGGAAGGTTTGAAGAAGCTAAATTCTTTCAATCAGGGTGGAAGGATCAAGAAACCTGGGTTTGCACCTCAGCAGTATTCCTTTCAGTCCTCCCCAAGTCTGCTGCATGTCCTTTGGTAGGGCACTTCACTTTTGGTAACATGGCTTTGTGAACAGATAGGTCCTCCCCTTCCCAGTGTTTGTGTTTCAGTATGAATTAGTATAGCACCAACACCAGCTCAGCTTGGGTCTCCAGCTGCCATATCAAATACAGATAACTGGTATTAGAGGAAGCAGACTGGGGGTTTAAAGAGTAGATCAGCCACAAGTAGAGGATCCTCTTCATTTATGTCCTGCCATAGTAGTGGAGTGTGAATGAACAGAATTGGCAGGCATTGCAGGGGCTAGAAGCTGACTGAGTAGGCACCTTGAAGGCTCTTTGAAGCCTCTTAGCTGGTGTGAGCAAGGCTGACAGCACAGTTTGATTTCCTTCCTCTGGATGGGAACAGATGGTCAGGTTTCACCAATTTTACAAAGCAGAAGCCATCAAAAAGTGTATCTTCTTCTACAGCTACAGCACAGCCAGCTTTGCTGGGACTGTACCCCACAAGATGTGCTGGAAATGGAGCACTCCAGACAACAATGACAACTAAAGTTTTGCATGACTGTTAGATAATTGGAGTTAATAGGCACAGAGAAATAGCGGTATTACATAAGGCTCTTTGAAGGCACTGGTCTGGATGATGGAAGCACTGGCATCGTGTTGGGGGATAGGTGTTCCTCAGCTACACAGCAGGATTCTGTCACTGAAGAGTTTGGCCTCAGCTGTGAATGTCCCTGGCAGTGGGGGCAATCCACTAGTGAGCAGACCCATGGACAAGCTGTCCAGTGAACTGTACATGCCTCAGAAGGAAATATTCAGAGTCATACAGGGGTGTTAAGGAGCAGAAATGAAGTGTCCATTTCAGGCATGTGGGGGCCACAGTGAGGAGAAAAGCAAAGCAGTGGGGCCCTTCTCTTGGAGAGCTCAGACATAGCACAAAGCCCTTGAAGTCTCCTGGAAGGACTAACCCTGCTCTGGCCAGAGGAGAATGGGACCAGCTGGCCTTTAACCATCTCTAATTTGTCTCAAGCTGCCAAAGCCTTCCTTACAGATGCACTTCACTGCAAGACTTTACACATGGCTTCTCCTCAGAGCGCACCCCACAGGCAGTTTACCTGCTGCTGAATGCTGCAGTGTTTTATAATACCTGTCCTCTCTCTCTCTCTCTCTTCCTTTGGCAGGAAGGAAAAACTGCCAGTTTTTAAAGGCACAACCCAACGGGGCCAAGGGAACAGCCATGCTGGTGGCAAGCCAGAGAAGAGGAGCCAGGTGCATCTGAAGGAGCAGTCTCTCTCCACACGATAAGAGGAGAAGAGGAGAGCAGAGCTGGTCTGCAGGGCGGGGCAGCATGTTACAGTCTGGAACTGATGATGTTTCTCTTTTTTTTTCCCAGAGAAGTATTTCTAAGGTAACAAATAGTTCAAGTGAGAAAGAGGGAGAGGGAAATTAGCTACAAATTTTACTACTTTTTTTTAATAATTATTATTATTATAGATGTTAAATCAATTCCAAGGCTTTTTCTTTTCTTTTTTTTTCTTCATCTCTGGGAAAAGAAAAAAAGAGTGACCTGATACCTTTACAGAAATCATTTGTGGTGGCTGAAAAGCTATTTGTTAAAATGAGAAAGCCTCTCCTTTCTCCCCCAGCCTTGCTCTCTCTCTTTAAAGGGGTAATCCATATGACGGGCTAAGGAGGGAGTCCTGGCTCCCCTGCTGGAACATGTGATGTCTCCCCTTTTAGTGTCAGGCTCAGATGCTCTTATGCCAATTGCATGTGTTAGCCCTGTTAGCTTGCATTAAGAGAGCCTGATAAATAGCTTCTGGGAGTTAGGCAGGTGCTCCTCAGTGTGCTGTTTATCATCTGCTGCATGGTTCGGTTTTTTGCTCTTCTATCAGATCATTTGAGGAAAGAGGTCCTATGAGATGTTACTGTCAGGCTGCAGGCATGAAACTCACTGAAAGACCTGTCTAATAGGCAGGAACTATGGGCCTCCAGCAAAAACTGGTTGGTGTCTAGAGAGACTGGACTTCCCAACAGACATATTGCTGAGGCAGTGTGAGCTAGGGGTGATGCTGAAAGGGACGAACAAAGTGTTGTATCACTACTGTAAGAAATCCTAAGTAAAACCTCACCACATTCCCATTACACAGCATGTGAAATCTCTTCCTACTGTTACTAGCAGCCTCATCTACTGTGTTATGTTACTGATTGAAACATCTCTAGTAGTTCTCAAACTGGTCTGAAGTGAATTTTAAGTGCAAAGGCAATGGTTCTCAAACTGCTGAGTAAAAAAGGGTGACCCTGAGGAGAGTATGAGTGTCTCTCAGGGGATGGGAAAGGAGTGTGCACCCCTTCACTGTCTTCTGTTAGGAGCTGGGCTGCAGAGGTGGTTTGGAGGACAGAAGATGCCCAGTGGATAGAGAGGGAAAGGGTGAACCAGACTGAGGATGAAGATAGACACGTGAAACAAGACTGAATGTGCTCTTCTTGCTGTGCTGTGGCCCTGAAGAAGCAGTAGCCTCAGAAACTCTGTTCCCTAGTAAAAGAACTGAGTTGGTTGCTCATCTCCTTTTTCCAAGGACTTGAGCTCTGTGATCTAGGAACAGTCAGACTCAGCTGAGTCCTCATGCTGGCCTGTGTGTGAGAAGAATGCATTCTGGGGATAAATGAAAAGGTATGAGAAAAACTTAGAATTGTAGGCTACATTAGACCTTCCAATTAACTTAAATTTACTGTTCCTTGTGAAAGTACTCCCTGATTCCTCATCAGTGGAGACCTGGCTGCATGAGCATGACCAGCATTAAAGTAAGGTGTGATCCTAGAGAGAACAAAAAGCAGCTTGAGTTGCATTCGTGCAGCTGGGAAGCTAGTAAACTAGTAAACACTCATACAGGCTTATCTGCCTTTGAATGTGGTTCCCACATCTGTATCTTGAAGGGAGTTCTGTGTAAGGTCCTTGAGCTCCTTTGCAAGCAAGTAAACACAAAGAAAGCAGGGTCAAGGCTGAGGTCTGCGTTATGTGTCTCTGGACCTCACACACATCTCTGGACCCCCAACACAACAGACTTCCTGGGAGCCACTGACACATGATTTCCATTTAGAGTTAGCATTCCTGCAGCCAGAAAGGGTGAGCAAGTGCTAGTCATGACAAAAATTTGGTTTTGCATGTCTCTGAAAAAGGACAAGTTACTCAGGGTCTGACAAAACTTGAGCTGATTGTGTCTGTGTGTTAGCCACCTGTTAGCTGGGCTTTCAGTAGGTAGTTTCTCTCTGATAAGGGGAACTTATATGAAAACAAGAAAGCAATATCCCACTGGAAGGAAAATGATTTAAAATACCAGGTAAACCTGATACTGTCAGTATTTCAAGGTGAGAGGGTTAAACTGTGCACACTTTTAGGAAGAATAAAATGTCTTCATATGATGAATTCCAAGGCATCCAAAAGGACAATGCTGGCCCTCTGTCTCCAAAAGCAGAGTAATGAATAGCAGTGGCAGTGTGATAATTAAAATGACCTCTTGGAGATATGGATTAGTAGGTATGCGGGGGGGGGGGGATAAGTTCTGCTTTGAATTAATCTAGTGCTAACTTATGACTATCATTGGGTTTTGCAGGGTTTTAGTGGAAGAATTTCAGAGTTGGTTACTGGGGTGATACTGTTCCTTCTGCATATTCATTGGAAAAACATTTGCAGAACTCCTTATTATTTCTTTTGGAATGATTATATATATATATATATATCAAATGAGAGAGTTTCAGGTATCTGCTTAGCTGCTAAAGAGACTACTTTAGAAATATTAATAAAATTATACAAGTAGCTGTGGAATAAGTGTGTTGTTTCATTTTTATTCCTTCCTCCTTACAGGCCTCCAGAGACATTTCAAAACCAAAATGTGAACAAGCAGGTACTGGGAAGCCCTTGTACTGCCATGCTATCAGTTGTGAGAGGCTCCCTCTATCTGACTTGTAAAAGTCTGTCTTCTATGTTTAGATTTAATAATTGGATCTACCTGGAAATCACTGTCTCTGCCTCTTAGAATCATAGAATCACGGAATCACCAGAGTTCCAAGGGACCTTAAAGATCATCTAGTTCCAACACCCTTGCCTGGCAAGGACACCTTCCAGTAGATCAGGTTGCCCAGAAGCCCATCAAACCTTGCCTTAAAAGCTTCCATGGAAGGGGCTTTCACAACCTCTCTGGGCAACGAGTTCCATTGTCTCACCATCCTCATGGTGAAGAACTTCCTCCTAATATCTAATCTGAATCTACCCTCCTCTAGGTTGCATCCAATCCCCCTAGTCCTATCACTACCTGGCATCCTAAAAAGTCCCTCACCAGCTTTCTTGTAGGCCCCCTTCAGATACTGGAAAGCCACAATAAGATCACCTCAGAGCCTTCCCTTCTCCAGACTGAACAACCCCAACTATCTCAGTCTGCCCTCATAGGAGAGGTGTTCCAGTCCTCTGATCATTCTCATGGCCTTTCCCTGGACTCACTCCAGCACTTCCATATCCCTCTTGTAACAGAGGCTCCAGAACTAGATGCAATATTCCATGTGGGATCTCAAGAGAGCAGAGTAGAGGGGGAGAATAACCTCCCTCGACCTGCTGGCCTCGCTCCTCTTGATGCAGCCCAGGATACAGTTGGCCTTCCGGGCTGCAAGCGCACATTGTTGGCTCATGTTAAGCTTCCTGTCCACCAGCACCCCCAAGTCTCTTTCCTCAGGGCTGCTCTCAAGCCAGTTACCTCCCAGCCTATATCAGTGCTTGGGATTGCCCCGACCCAGATGTAGGACCTCGCACTTGGTCTTGTTGAACTTCATGAGGTTGGCATGGGCCCACCTCTCCAGCCTGTCCAGGTCCCTCTGGATGGCATCCCTCCCCTCCAGCGTATCAACCGTTCCACACAGCTTGGTGTTGTCGGCAAACTTGCTGAGGGAGCACTCAATGCCACTTGTCCATGTCACCGATGAAGATGTTAAACAAGACTGGTCCCAGTACTGATCCTTGAGGGACTCCACTTGTTACTGGCTTCCACCTGGACATGGATCCGTTGACAGACACTCTTTGGGTGCAAAAATCAAGCCAACTCCTTATCCAGCAAGTGGTCCATCCATCAAACCCATATTCCACTAGCTTGGAGACCAGGATGTCATGTGGGACAGTGTCAAAGGCTTTGCTCAGGTCCAGGTAAATGACGTCAGTTGCTCTTCCCCTGTCTGTTGACATTGTGACCTTTTCATAGAAGGCCACCAGATTCATCAGGCATGATTTACCCTTGGTGAAGCCATGTTGATTATATCAAATCACCACTTCATTATCCTCCTGCCTCAGATCTGCTCCATGATCTTACCAGGCACAGAGGTGAGACTGACTGGCCTATAGTTCACTGGATCATCCTTCTTTCCCTTTTTAAAAATCTTACCTGTCTCCTGCCACCCATATCTGTCCCACAACCTGCAGTTTCCAGGTCTTAGTATAGACCTAATGTAGACTGATTGTGTCTGCCAGAGATGCCTCCTATCTGCTGAAAGATCCTAAACTTCTTGGATAGAAAAGACAGATTGGAGACAGTTACCCATATGGGAAATGGTGACATCCCATTTGTCAACTCCCATGCTGGTAACCTTCTTCCCATCCCCTCCACCTGCCTAGCAATACCATAACATCCAAACGTAAGGTTATCTGCCAAGAGCATCTGCCTTGCTCCTCAGTTGGGCAGCATGCCTGTTCTGGAGCCCAACCTCCCTATCCTTGTTCCAGCACATCCTGTTCAAACTCCTTGCTTTGCCTCCCATTTCACTCCTGTCTTTGTTTGTCTCTGGCACCTTCTGGTCCACCCACAGCCACGGCTGTCTCTGCCCATTTTTTCCACCATGAGATCCTGATCGTGTCTGTTTTGAACCCTATAGGCAGAGCTGACTCCATAGTGTTTTCTTCAGAGGCTCACCTCTGCTTTCAGAGTTCATCAAAAATCCATGTTTCTTGAAAGCTCTCCCTGAGCAGCTGGGATGGAAGCCTGAGGCTTTCGGTGTGGGGTCTTTGATAGCTTACATGAGGAGGGCTTACACTTTGGTGTGGCAGGGTGTGCATGATGTGCATTTCACAATCCCCATTTCACAAATTCTTGGGGAGACTTTCATGGAAGCTGAAAATATGAGACCAAGTCTCTAGTTTTCTTTCCTCCCATATGAGCAGTGAAGTTCTTTTCTTCTACCTAAGCACGCAGTTCCTGTTTCAGAGCCTACTTCTGCCCTGCCATGAGCCACCTCTTCCTGGAGCATAAGATCTATGCCCCAGATGTAAGTAATGCACATTGTTACACTCAACAGTAACTCTTTACCAGTAACTTATGTCAGGTCCAAGGTAAGGTAACACCAGGGATTTTTGAAAGGTTCTAATGCAAATCTGGAGGTCTAATTTGACAGAATAGTGTTTACTCTTAAGAACAAAAGCAAGTATTTGTCTAAGCACAAGTGGAGGGCTCTTCTTGTAGGGAGACCAGAGCCCCATTGTATTGTCCTGCCTGTTTGCACTCTCTGTTTAGGGAGTTGGAGGGCAATCCCTTGGAGCAAGAGCAGTGTATTTACCTCCCTTTGTACAGAACTGTGTGATGAATATTAAAATGATGAAATTCACTTGTTTTTTGTGCATCTTGCTCTCCTGACAAGAAAATCCTGCTACAAACCCCTGTGCAGGCAGCCTAATGGTGCTGAATTGGACCCTCGCTGTGAAGGGATTATATATTCTGATTGGGGCTGTATTTGCAATTATTTTCTCTGCCACACCAAAGACCTTTACTGCAGAGCTGCAAACCAGTTATATGAACATGAAATGCTTTGACTTCTTCGCTAGGGAAACATTAATCCAATCACAGGTTATGTCCATTACAGACTATGGCAATATTGTATACAGGAATTCCCAGGAGAAGGTTCTACAAAAATTGGAATCTCTCTATAACCATGTTATGAGATTTACTGGTGTGGATAAAATGGGCAGAGTTAAAATTACCAGCCTGGCTATCTCTAAAAGACAGGTGAAGTCTGCTGGCTATCATTGCTTCATAATATTACAAATGGAAAAGCCCTGAAGTAATTGAATAATACATCTGCTGAAAAAAACCTTGTGAACTGCTCTAACCTAAAGATAGACTGCAAGGAAACAATGTACATACAGCACCCATTTGAAAGGAAAAAGATGCTTTCCTTACCTGGTGCAGGAAGATATCAAAAATGCACATACAGATTCTCTTTGCCTACTGCATTATATGTGTGTGTGTGTTTGTGGCTATCTACCTCTTTTCACATAAAAATAAGTTTAACCAGTTTACTCAGCAGCCAGAGGCATGGTGCTGGATGGGAACAATTCATAAGAAGAGTTCACTGCTTTTCCTTTTATACTGGAGATTGCTAAAAACATTTGATATGGCTTCAAAGGAGCTGGTTTCTGTTCCCTTAAAGTCTCTCTGTGCAGAAAAAGGTTTCAAAGCACTTTGCAAGAGTTGATTAAGATTTTCCCTGTGCTTTAGTATAGCATTCAGTGGTCCACAGCCACTGTTTAGTAGACAGCAACTTCACTGGGTAGCTTTGACCCCAAGGCTACAAGGAAGGTACCTACTGCTGCAGGCACACCAGGTGCAGTCTGTCTGTGTAAGCAAGTGCACCATGCACACACCGTTCAGAGGGGGAGGATGTCCCACAGCCTGCCATCTGCCTCAGCATCATCCCGTAGTTGCAACCGGGTCACCTCCAGGCACAGAAGAGCCAGGCTTCCTGGAGCCACATGCTCCAGACACAGCAGAGCTGATCAATCATCCTCTCAAGCCATTCTCTGGAGGTAAGTGTGCTATGGACTGGATTTTTTGTGGTGTGGGAGAGGGGAGATCAGATCAGACACAATACAACCTTACGTAGTTCTATCTGGGCATGGAGGAGCACTTCTCTTCCCTGATGTTCTTCCCCATCTGGTAGCTCTGAGCAGAGATCTAAGGGCACCTGACATGAACTGCATTGCAGCAGCAGGGCAGTCAGGGGTTGTCATAGCTGGTCAATACAGGGAAGTGTGATTTATTTCACATTACATGCACCTCTCCATGGCACACTAGCACACATGGAAGGAAGATATGCTTTTGTGAGACCAAGTCTGGAGGTGTTTGAATCCTCCGGTGGAGGGAACATGAGGAGGGTAAGAACCTGAGCACTGATGAGGACTGTATATACAACAACTTTGAAATCAGAGACCTTTGTTTTTACCATGAAGTTGTTCATTAGAGAAGCTATTTATCTTTGGAAATGTTTTTTAAAAAAATCCATATTTATGAAATATAAAAATGCTGCTTTTCCAGTAAGGTTTGAAATTTACTGTCTGGGAGCAGAGGGAACAGAAACCATCCAACCCTTACCAAAGCTGCAGTATCAATAGCCTGAGTATACAAAGGAAGATTTTCTTCCTAACTAGTATTTGGAAATAAAAAGTACTACAGCAAATTTTGCCACTGGGGACAAAGTCCATCTTATAAGGGAGCCAATATCCTACTGTGATCCCCTGTGACACAGAAAGAATCATAGTGAGTACAAGGAGTCCCCTGTTCACTTTGCATGTTGAGAGCTGTTACCCCTGGCACTTTCAGCCAAAGTAACTCAAACAAATACTGAAGATTTGTACACATTTGCCTTCGGAGCTAGGTGGAGGTGGGAAAGTTTTTGGGTTTGCTCCCTGTGTGTGCTACCAAGATTGTTCTGTATTATTTATGCCCCATTTTAAGGCTGGATTAATACATTTCTGGAGGTGTAGTTTTTTTAGGTCCTAAGTGTTACCATGTTGTGTGATGCAGTTGTGAGATGCCCCTTTAGAGAGCCATGATGCCATAAATGATGAGGCTGCTTGCTGGTGTTTGCAGTGCTGAACACAGAGCACTGTCCTGCAGGAAGACAATGTACTTTTGGTGGGGAAGTTGTTTTCTGGCAAATCCACGTTGTACTTAGTGCTTTCATTTCTTCCTCCCCTAAGGTAGGTTCCTTTTTGCTTTTGATTGGTCACAACCTTGGTACGTTCCCAAAGAGCTTGAGCAGCTGATCCTGAGTCACCAAGTGGGAAATAAACAGCCTGTCCTGGGAGGCTTGACTAAGAAGTAGGAGAAAGAGGGAAGGAAAAAAAAGATGGAGAAGAACAATTTAAACTTTAGCTCAGGAAGTTGGTTAAATCACAGAGGTGCTCTTTAGCTTGGGGGTGGCTCTTGGACAGCTTGTTCAGCACTGAGGGTTGGGTGAAACCTTTGGTCCTTTTAGGTGAAGAATAGTTTTGCTCTTCTTCAAAATAAAGCCAGGACTTCACCTTGAGAATCTTGAATGCAGTTCTCAGCTCTTCATGGATCTGATGTCGCAAGATTTAGGATAAGGTGAGGGATATTTCTTTCTGTGATTCATCCCTATCATCCAAACCCTATGATATTTCTACCTCATACTAGTATATAGCTTTTTTCCCCACTTGAAGAAACACCCATTTCTCACATGGTGGCCCAACACTCAGACAGCTGAAGTGAGCTGAAGCAGGACAGAAGTGGGTCACAGAGTCAACAAGGGAAGTGACTGAGGTGCCATGGCTGAGCCACAGCTGAGTGATGGCAGTGGGCACTCGGATAAATCTTCACAGATGCTCCAAAGGCAGTGCTGGCAGAGAGTAAACAGTAATTAATAATGGCTGTTAAATGCAGATATTAACCATACCTCTCAACCTTGAACAAAGGGAGAAGGGGTTTTGCAAAATACTTCATTTTCTGTCACTCTCCCATGACACCTGTACACCCCTCTCCTAAGCCAAGCTGTTGTTCAGCCATCCTGAGACTTCCCAAACCATTCATTTAAACTATTTAAACTATAACTTTCAAATCTGCAAGTGGATTTAGAGCAGCCCATGTATGGGATGAAAACAATTTCTAGGTTTTACTGATTTAGAAAAATGGTGGCAGTCTGCACAGTGTGGGGCCAGAGGTGGAATCTCAAGACCCATTTTGGGCCAGGGTGCCATGTAGAATGGAATATGCCAGGTTAAAAAGAGGGCATGTGTAAGGAGGGGAACCTGTCTTTGGAAATCAAGGGTCATGAGAGTAACTAGTACTGTCCAGGGTAAATTTACCTGAAATTTTTTCCAACCTCCTCACTGTTTCAGTATCCAAATGCCTGCAGTTTGTATAAAAACATGTTTTTATTGCAGGCTGTAGGTTAAAAACACTGGACTTGACTGAAGGCACAACATAAAGAGATGCAGATTGCTGCTTCTTTGACATGAGTTTATCAGCATATTTGAGGTCAGTGTCCTGTCTGCATGTTTCCATGACATGGAGGTGGTCCCAGTGGGTAGTAACAATCCTCAGATATTTTTTTATTTCCTTACTTTTAAATGCATGTAGGTCAAAATCCTTTGTTATTGTGAATCCTCTGGGTGAACAGCCATAGGTGAGTTAATACAAACAATAATAATGATCACAACCATATCTATCAGCAGTGGCACAGAGTAGCCTTGTGGTTCTATACTTAAGAAGGAGAAGTACATCCAACATATTCAGCCCTTGGGTGCCCCAAAGCATTTTCATGTACTGCTGGGAAGATGAGAGTGCTGTGTGTTTCTGGGGAGAGGATCAATCAGTGCAGCTAAACACCACTAACCCTTTGTTACTGCCTGCCACAAAATGAATCAAATCTAGCAGAAAGAAGGAAGTGGTCTCTGGTGTAACCATGGATGGCACTTTGGTGTACCCCACATGGGCCACGCACTCAAGCAGCGACAGGGCTTCTCACTGTGAACTGAGTAAGTCCCAAACCTGCCTGGGCCAGTTCTGCCATCAGGAAAGCAGTTCAGCCCCAAACTGAGCCACAGGGCTGATCACTCATCAGCACAACTCCACTGATGCCAGTGCAAAATAGAAGGAAAGACTCTATCCCCATGTATTTTTAAATCATCAAGCTAGTAAGTACTCTGGATGATAAGATGTAATCTTTTAAATGCAGTATGGATTTCTTCCCTGAATTATGCATGATAACATCTCTAGGCATGAGCTTTATTTCTTTTTCTACTGAAAGAGCTGTCTGTGGTGGTGGTGGTTGGTAATCAGTGTGTTTTACAATTCAGTAGGCTGGCCTGGGAAAGGCTTCCTATTGCTAGACAATCTCTGCTAACTTCCTAAGAGTGTTGGGCCCTAGGATGGAGCCAGAGCATCTCCAGAAGATATGAGACTGCTAACAACTGGTTTAACAAGCTGATACTGGTCTCTAAGCAAAAGTAGCCAAATCCCACAGAATTCATAGAATGGCCCAGGTTGGAAGAGACCTTAAAGATCATCTAGCTCCAGCCCCCCTGCCATGGGCAGGGATGCCACCCACTAGACCAGGTTGCCCAGAGCCACATCCAACCTGGCCTTGAACACTGCCAGGTGTTCGAATATGCTGATAATTCTCACCTTGAGAGTTATCAACAGGGAGAAAGGGAATGAACGCTAGAATTTCAAGGGTGACTGACAAATTCAGGTCAAATCTGTTCACATGCAGTCCTGATCTAGAGCTCGCTGGTTGCTCAGGGGTGTATGGGGACCACCCATTACACAAGAGGCAATGGGCACAAATTAAAATAAATACACTAAATTCCATCTGAACACAAGAAAACACTTTTTAACTGTGAGGGTGGTCAAACACTGGAGCATGCTGCAGAGTCTCCACCCCTGCAGATATTCAAAATCCAGCTGGATGTAGCTCTGGACAACCTGTTGTAGATGACCCAGCCTGAGGAGAGGGGATAGATGAGATTATCTCAAGATCCTTTCTAACATCATCCATTCTGTGATTCTGTCTCATGTATTTTATGCTCATTTCTGACAATTTTACTGGTAATTTTGTGTCAACCAGTGCAATGATAACAATGTGTAGCTTTTTGCAGCATTTTTCACTCCTTCATCTTCAGTGCCTTTAATAACGTTTGTAGTTAATCATCTCTTTTTAATGGCTAGGGGAACTGGGGCAGTCAGAAAACAAGTAATTTGCTTAAAGACATTCAGGGAGATAGGGCCAGAGGGACCAAATTTCCTGAGTGTCACCTCCCATTCCTGGACTACCCCTGCAACTGCAATTCCTGTGCAAGTGCAATTTTGAGAGATATAGCTGGTGTCTGTACCTAGCACCTAGTGACAGCACAGGCCAAAGGTGCTGGATGCAGCACTCTATCCATGGATGCAGCCCTGTAAATCACAGCAAAGTAAAAATGCTTCTGTGCTTTGCCAGGGAGACAATGGTGCAGGCAGCTCTGCTCCGGTGAGCTCAGCCGAACTGCAAACAAGCAAGCTGTTGCTTTAATGAAGGCATATTCACAACCAGTAAAAAGAGGTTTTACCTACCAGTGCTTCAAACTACAGCTCTAGTTTCTATATCTCACATGATATTTGGGGTTTTTTCCAGTGCTTCTACTGCAGGTCTCAGATTTGGCCAAGTTGCAATGCCTAACAGTAAAATTCATTCTTTATAGCACTATTATTACCAATCCTTAGAGACTGATATTTCTAATAGCCTAAAACCTCCTTAACTAAAGCTCACACTGCTGTGATTTTGCATCTCAATGTATTTTATCTATTGACAAGTACACATTTATAAGTTCTGAATTTTCTCATGAGTATGAAAATCAGACAGAAGAGCAGATGTGTGTGCATGTCTGCATGCACACAAGCACAGGGCCCCCAGTTTAAGTACTTACTTAAATCCCAGATCCTGACAAACAGGAATGATCTGCCTGTTACTCTTTTGGTGAGCTGAATAAATACATTGTCTGTGATTGCATGGAATAGGAGAAGCAGGCAATGGCCATTTAGGGCAATTAATCACAGCCATGTATTCTTTATTTCCTATTTATGGGTGATACATTGAGCTGAATTTTAATCAGCTCTCACTAGGATGGGTTTTCATGTTTCTGCTTTCAGCAGTTAACACTTTAGAGATACCAGAAAGCTAAACCAGTAGGACAACTATGGATTGGGATCATACTCTGATTTTAGTAATTACTTTGCTTACTGCCTTTAGAGAATTCAAAAAAATAATGTCTCATGCGTGTGGGCTTCTGGGAAGGTAACTTAGAAATGGGTGCAGTTAATGATAACATCACATAGCAGTCAGAACAGCGAGATAAGTACAACTAAACCCAGCTCTGAACCCAGATTTCCACTGTCTCTATCTAAAACAGTTATAAAAACTAATGCAAAACAGAGAACAAACTGCTGCCACTGGGGTGCAAAGTATATTCCTATCTGGAGGAGCTTTACAGCTGTTCAAGCAGGATAGTCAAGTGAAAAAGGAGGCCTCAGTCTCATTCTTCACTGAGTCAGTGATTCCTCTGACATTGGCAATGTCTACAAGTGAACATGGAGGTTTAATGTTTTCTGAGCTTGTTGCTTGGTAAATAAAGCTAGCTTTTCTTAATGGTCAGAACTGAGAGCTACCCCTGCCTGGAGGGGGAACACTGCATTCCCTGGCCTCTGGCTCTGGTTCTGTTGTAGCTCGAAGATTGGTAGAGCAAGTGTTGTAAAATCTCAGGTGGAGCTCAGCAGGGCTGATTTAAGGATTATTGCAGGAATGGCTCCTTTGCTCTTCCTTGGTTTTTTTTAACTTAAATATGCAGTACAGCATAACACTCTTCAGCAGAGACACCATCTTCATCCCTTTGTTCAAGGAGTGGAGAGAAGAATAGTTAACAGAGCCCCTACCTCTTCTCCTTGGATGATGCTCAGTTTGACCTTTACAGTACTAAAGTGCTATTAAGATAAGAATCATGTACTATATCCTGACCTCAGTTACACCATGGTATATCTGAATTTGGAGTCAGTCCACTGAAGTAATTAGAATTGACTGGTGCATGTGGTATTTTGTATTTCTGGCATTTATATTCAAGACAGTCAGTGGGATCCATAACACCACCCCACACCTGCCCCATGCATGCTGCACACAATGTGTTTATTACACGTGGCACTCACTGCATAGCAGGTGATTAAAATGGAGAGTATTTTAAAAGTTAAATTGGCCTTTTATATCCCATAATTTGTGATAGGAGCCAGATTGCTGTGGATGATTTAGATACCTAACTCAATCAATGACTATGAGACAGTGAAATGTCTTTGGGAAAAAACTTGCAGTCCCTAATCTTTAAATTTAATCTTTAATTTTGGAGTGAAATTGGTGCTTAGAAAGTATAGCTCAGGGAGGGCAGGGAAAGAAGAGTCCAGTGAGCAAAACTGAAATCTCGCTGAGCCAGGGAATGTTGTCAGCCAAAGAGGAGATGGGAAATTAGCAGGCAGCTCAGCCTGGCTCGCTCACAGGAATGCACGGACAAAATCGATACAGGCAGATGATGCCATCCTGCCCCTAAAAACCAACAGTCCTTTAAAATGAGGTCCCTGGGTGACAGATACTTTTCCAGGCATTAAGACTCTGGCATCCCAACCAAAGCACAAGATCAAGAAAGTAAATTTGAAGGAGTTATTTTATTACAGATAACGCTGCCTTTTCCAGATAGCCACGCTTCAGTTAAGCCCACCGAACCAAACACCACATTGCAATTCAGTCAGGAAAAGCAGCTTGCCCTAAGATATGATATAGGACAAGCAAAATTAATAATTTTTGAGACATATTATCATAGCAAGAATGTGAAGAATTTTTTTTCCATCTTTTTATTGCAACTCTTGAAATTCTTCTCCTGGGCTACTATTTAGAAGCCCAGCTTTGTTGATGTTTCTTGGATCCAGTTTCCACACTCTAGCATAAAAACAGACCTCTGAAAAGAAAGCAGTATTGTATCCTTCTATAAACGGTGGGCCAAGCAGAGAAGAGCCACTTCACCCATGAGTGATAAAAATAGGAAGAATTTAAGTGATTTTCATGAAATAGGGGCTTAGCCTACAAAGGGGCTTGGAGGCATGGAGACTTTAGCGATTTGGGGGCAAAATGATAGAGCTTTGCCTTGAAGTCAGCCTGAGACTGCGGAAAACAATTCTGAAATTACTTGCTGGCTTCAGGTTATCCTTTGTGTTGGGAAGGGGATGTTTCAGCTGTCTTCTGGGGCTACTGAAATATCTCAGCCTTCAGAGCTGCCTATATTCCAGCGTTGGACATGTGTGTAAATTGTGACAAATAAGACAAGATTTACAGAGGAAGAAGTGCTGTGCTAGTGCAGTGATGGAGGTAGTAAAGTTTCTTCCTGGACACGCAAGGACTTTTGGGGTTTCTCAGGCTCTTAAATCACTAGCCCACCTTGAGAAGAGAAAACTGCTCATTTGGGTATGTCTGAGTGTTCATGCAACAGCACTTGCATGTGTGCAAGGGCAGTCTGGGGTTAACAAAAGATTTCTGAGAATTCCCAAGCATGACCAGTTTGTCCTCTGCTAAACCTAGAAAGTGGGAACAGTGTTGGTATGAAGATCTACTACTCAGGAGTAATACTTCAGCTTTTTTGTGTAACATACTGTAATGAAGATTATTAAGGCTGCCTTCACAACCTCCAAGTCCAATCCTTTTCTATTTTATTATGATTTAAACTTTCTGATCCCACATTTGGCTTTGAAAATCTCAGTTCGTAGGTCAGAAACACCGCAGAGATTTGTAACAACTTACTCCTTGCCATAGGCTTTGTCCACAGACAGACACAGATCAATGGAGTGGGACTCAAATTATGGATGCAGGCCAATGACCATCACTTTGAACCTTCCAAACCTTGGGACACCACCACAATGTATGTGAGAACCACAGCAGCAGATCCATCTGGCAGAACACGCACAGGCCAGTCTTATTGCATGAAAGCTTCATCCTATTGCTTTTGTTACACTGAGACTTCTAGGGAATACCATATTAGAGCAGTGATTTGATCTTCAAGAGCTGGACCATGCAAGATGCAAAACAAGCCAGCACAATTCCTCTTCAACACACAAGCAAATGAATATGAAATGCAGGCATATATTCAGTTGCCCAGCATGGCAGGCAGAGGGCTCAACAATACAGGTTGTTGAAGACAGCCATTACAGCATTAGCCACAGTTGTGGGGATCTTTATACTAATTTCCTTCTCTGAGCACTAAAGAAATAATTTTTTTCTTTTTCTTGCCTTTTTTTTTCCAGTTTCTATCCAGGTCAACATTCAAAGACCCAAAAACTAGTGAAGAACAGAGTAAAATTTGAGCTGAAGTCTAAACCAACAAGTCAATGAAGACATAGGTCAATATGGAAGTGTCATCCAATCCCTTGTGCTCACATGCCAGCTGAAAAAGAGCCAGGGAAGGATTTGGCCTTCAGTCTGCTGGTGTTTGTACTCCATCAGCCCTTTGCAAGTCACGGCAGTAAGTGTGGTCCTCAAAGCCCAATGGTTTAGAAGAGAGAGCTATTCCCAGAATGTCTTTTGGAAGCAGCAAAGTTGCAGCTTTAGATTGATGTTCATTTTTATTTTGTGATCATAGCTAATTAAAAGAAACTAATAGAAACATAGCCAGATGCAAAAGTTTATTAGAAAAGCAGCATTGTAGTTTAATTATGCCACTATGTTGTGTATGACACAAAGCCCACTGAAATCTGAATACTTGATGATCTCTGGAATTTGACTAAGAGCTCTTTGGCCTTAGGGAGAGACTTGACAGTTACTAATCTACATATGCTGAAAATCTCTATGTAGCAGGGGCCCCATGAGGGTCTTTAATCGCTCTGTAAACTTCAAACTGGAGTGTTCTTCAGTTGAAAAAAACAAGATGCTGCCTTCAAGCTAAAGAAAAGTGGTAGTTGACATGTTTATTAAATATCCCCAGGCCCCAAAGTACGGCAGGGTGGAAGGTTTTCTGGGCTGAAGAGGTTCTAAATGCAGCATCAGACTTATTCAAGAGAGGACAATTCTGCATGAATGCTCAGGTGGAACTATGGCATGGTGGATCCAGGAAAACGTTCTGCAGAAATATCTTCACAATTCCAAACCATAATTCTATTCTCTTTCTTCCACAGCTCTTTTTGCCACATTTCCTTGAGCTTTATGACCCCACACACAAAATGTCCACATGGTTTTTGTGGAAGTGGGCAGTGGGTTTTACAAGGTGTTGACCTGAGCTTTTTCAAAAGCAAAATGTGTGATGTTTGCCTTACTGTTGCATGATGGTAAGCAGTGAGTTTTGTCCATGTATCTGGCAGAGGAGGGATTTCTATCCTCGAAGGTACCTTCAGTGCAGGACTTGAATTTATGCCAGAAATTCTAGTAGGTCTCACTCAAAATGTAGCTGCAGGAAAACTGATTGTTTTATAGGAGTACCGATAGCTTCATATTCCTTCCCTTTAATTTACAGACTGACAAAAGCCCACACTTTAATGATGAAGGTTACTTGTGTGTTATGGACAGCACAGAAGGTTATTCTGGCTCATTCTCCTTGTTGCTCTATTGACTTGATGATGTTGGCTTTGGTGTTTACCTTGTACATTGTCATAATCACCAATTATGACATTCTGACAGTTATGAAATTCTGATTGCTTCATTTCTCATTTTATTTCTTTGTATTTCAGGAATGTCTAGAGTTATCCTCCTGCTGCCATGAGGGTTCACCACCCCTACTCACCTGGTCACAGAACACAGAGAAAGAAACAACACTAACCCCTCCAGAAGCCATATGGCACAGCAGCATCAGTCTTGGTGAGAGCTTTTACAAAGAGCTTTATCATTTCTGGGAAGCAGAAGGAATAGACAAAGCTTGGACTGCACCCTAATGGCATGTGCAGCACTTAGTATTAGAGGAACACCTTGCCTTGCAATGAAGTTGATCAGGAAATAATTGGAGGGAATAAATCTGGAAAAGCCCAGTGCCAGCTTCATTCTAGGCTCAAATGACACAATCCAAACCTTTGAATTTGGGAAGGGAGAGTGTTATCGATGCAATACGTTAAACAACCTTAACTCCAGTGAACAATGGCACCACTATAACACTTGTTTATTAGTAAAATGCGTCTGATCTCAAAGGCCTGCATGACAAGTTCATTACATATCAATTTAATTAGCTGATTTACATTTAATTTACATTTCAATTAATGTCTTTAGCAACAAAACGTTGCCTTAATAGGGTAATTGCCTGTTAGGCAATATGTAAAAGAATAAATAGTCACATTCTGAGGAAGAATTCCTATTTTCAATTTTTTATTACCATAAATAACCTAAATAATTATTGCTCTTAAGGGGCCACATCCCAGTTCCCTTCTGGGCCTAATTATAAAGACTTAGTACCTCATTAAGCAAAATGGTTTTGGAGTCACAGAAAAGGATTACTCTAATCGTGACTCATTAGTTTCAACAAAAGAGGGGAAAACTGCAGAAGTCGGCACATTTCACCAAATTATTCTTGTGGTCCATAAGCAGCAGCACATTTGAGTAGTGGCTGTTACAGCTGTGTAGGCGTTTCTGTCACAAAGCCCTATTTTCAGAAGGGGTTTTTTTGTGTAACTTTGGACATTAAAGGAGTCATGTCCAATTGGAAAAGCTGGCACGTGCACCTCTGGCATAAAGCAAGAAGCTTGAGCAAACTTTTGTTTTTCTGTTCCCTGAAAGCTCATCTTTTTCCCGTGTGGCCACATGCACGGCGGCTTGGTTTGAGGCTGTAATATAGAATTCATCTTCTTCTACCACACCAGAAGGGTTGCCTTCATCAGCATAATCTATCCCAGTGCAGAGAAAATGGACATGTCTTTCAGGATTTGTTTGAACTCAGTGATGCTTTATCACAGAGCTCCTTGCTAGTAACAAGAAAGTAAAAATTGACAGCAGGCTTGGGTGTGACCAGTCTGCGACTTTAAGTCTGGTAGTGTTAGATCCAAATCACTGTGACAGTGGGATGTAAATCACTGATCTCATAGACACTCACTCTGCTGGTTTAAATTTGTTCCAAAATTGTGGCAGATATGGCATGGTGCTGGTGTGTTTTATGCTACATTAGGCATTGACTCTGTGCTAGTCTAACATTATACTGGATCCAGCATCATCTGTCCTTCAGCAACCAGTGCAAAGCCAGTGTTAAAGCATTAAGCTGGCACAAACTCTGTGTCAGGAGGTCTGCTGAACGTGTCTGTGCTTTGTTTGGATGAAGTTTATTCTAGTGGTAATCAGCGGTGCAGAGATCCAGAACTGATGACTGGAACTAAGGCATTGATTGTGTTTGCTTAAAATGATGTCTTGTAAGGAAATAAGAACAAAGTGATTAAGATTTTGTTTAGCAAATAACAAATTCATAATGTTCTAGGAATATAGAGAGCTTTTTAAAAGAAAGGGTTTAACTAGTGACAAAACAGTCTTTTCATAGAGTGTTAGTTTTCTCTTTAACATTTAGTGATGATTCATATGTAAAAGAAACCAAACTTGAAGACCCTGCTATTCTTTCATACATTGCAAATGAAGCCAAAGCTAGAAATAGGATTGCTTTTAATGGTAGTGTTGCTTCTAAGAACACAAAATTGACACCGTAGAAATGTTAACAGATCCTTCATCTCTCAGAGCTGTACGGAGTGCCCCTACCCTTGCAGTCCAGCCATTCTGCTCTAATGTCTATTGAAGTCAGCAGTGGCTTTAGTGGATTTTGGAACTCATCTTCAACCCCAAGGTCTTCAGGCACCTCAAGGCTGTGATGCAAACGCTGTCCCATACTGTGCCAGATTCTTACCTGGTGTAACTCACCCAACTCCAGAGGTAATTCACATAGACTATGTACCTGGACAAATTTATTGCCAAATACTGGGCAAGTTCAATTCTCTAGTGCTTCATCTCCTATAAAAGGGTGCTCTATGTATATACCAGTAAGACAGTGAAAAAGAAATCGTGTGGGAGTCACTTTCTTCTAATACTACATGCATCCTTTCATTAGGATAAGGAAAACAGTCCTGTCTTTACAGACAAAGAGAGAGAGAGAGAGAGAAGCTTCCACTTCCAGAAAAATGTCTTATTACCTTCAGAAGTTAATTGCTTAGGACTCCGATGTATCTCCTGGTATTGTGTATTTTTGCTCCTATAAGTGATGGATCTGGAATTCTCTTCTGAGCTACTAACTCAATTTTGCTTTTTAAAGCTCATTTAAAACCTTTCCTACATTCCTGTGTCTGTGATTAACACTAATCCACTCTACCCTTTCTTTTCCTACTGCTTCTTATATTCACCCCTTGCTGCAGACTGCAATAATTCTAATTGGCATCCGCTCTTCTTTCTGGGTTTCCATTTTTTTTCTTTCTTCCTGCTCCATTTTCTCTCTGTTGATATCTGGGCTTCTCTGTGCAATCCTGTTATACTTTCTAGCCCAGATCTGCCTAGTGCTGTAAAGGATTTGATGATTTTCTTTAGGAAGGACTCTAATAATAGCCCCAATCTTGCCTCTTTACAAATCTTCCTTACAATGAAAAAAAAAAAGTTCTGCCCTCCAGAGTGAATTCCATTGAAACCCAAAAGTTCTTATTAAAAAAAAAAAATCCCTCTCTGTTCCTGATGGACTGCAAAAATTTTAAAGGAGTAATGTTATAACTTATGGGGAATTTGGGCACAGATCTCTGAGCTCCCTACTAGAACCCCCCTAGCTTCAGCTATTATTTAAAGAAAGTGTTTGTTTCCTTCTCTAATACAAGGAACTACAGTTTATAACAGGAAAACAAGCCAGCCAGAAAGTCTTTAAGATTCTCTAGTGACTTTGCTGTTGTCAATCAAATTAACATGGAAGATGCTCACACACTGCTACTTTAATAGGCAGAGGGACAAACCTTCCAATACACTGCAGAGAGGCTTCTGAAAAACAAGCAGCAAGATGCCATCTGAGCTGGATGAGGCTAGCAGAAGTCAGAGCCTAGGACTATAAAGGGGTGTGATGGATTTCAAGCTTTAACTGTCATTTCAAGTGGCCTATGCCAAAACTGTGATTTCTCAGCCCCTATTCAGCTGCTGCCTCAGCCTTGCTACCCAAAGGTGAAGCTTTTCCCCCTGGAGACAGGTGTCTGATGCTCACTTCCTGGATATGCTCAGAAATCACTCATTTAAGACAACTCTGAGAAGCCTGGAGCCACGCTGTGCCTTTGCTCTCAGGGCCTCAGAAGCCAGCACTTCTTGCTGCCCTCCCAGCATCTCCCACTGCAATGTCCAGGTGCAGCAATGCACAAGCTCCACAGCTCCTTTCCTCTCTCCTCTGCTCAGTAAGCAGCACTTTATGTGCTTTACACTTCATGTGCTTTACAGAGTCACAATGTTTACAGACAGAGCATTCTGTTAGACTGAGCAGCTTCCTGTATATCACAGACCATTAGACACTGTTGTCACTCTTCTTTTTGTTTGATTAAAATATATTGTGTTTTGGCTAAGTATTTCTTCAGTCAGCTCCTTGTTTTCCTTTAGTATTACCAGAGAGTGGAGAATTCACTTTCCTTTCTGATAGATTGTTCTAGTGCTTACTCATTTTCTCTGTTATGCTATAATGCCCAACATCTAATTCAAACTTTACTAGCTTCAGCTTCTAGCAACTGCCTCTTGCTAAGCTGTTCCTAGTTACATTAAAGATCCATGTAGTATGCTGCATTTTTCAACACGAAGGTACTGTCCACTGTAATTAAACCACAGCTTTTGGTTTTCTGCTCAGGCCACTGCTATTGCTGCTCGGCTACCTTTCCATGAGGGGAGGTTCTTCAGTGCAGAATGCAGGTGCCCCTTTGTACACTTCCAGGAGCTGCTCTGAATTACTGCAGGACTAGAGTTGTTGTCACTGAGATGGCAGAAGAATGGACAAGAAGAGTTGGTAACTACTGCTTCCTCCATGACTATCGTCTTGAGTTGCTTTCCCAACTCGACAATGTTCTTTTCTTTGCTTTTTAAATACAAAGCTGTGCATACATAAGGAATAAAAAGCTCTAATTTATTCTGCAAAAGCGTTCATCAAGTGAGAGACAGGACTCTAGGAAAAGATTAAGAGCTTACATTTTTCATTTGACTCATTTCACATAAAATTTCATAGAGGATAAAATGATGGGAGGCAAAGAAGCAATGATATTTCTGTTTTATCTCTGTCTAAGGACTATAAATCTTTCTGAAGTATCATTAATTATAGCAGCACCATTCACAATGCTATTGTTAAGGGTCTATCAGCAGTCCCATTATAAACCCCTATTTTCAGGGGTTTATAACTTTGTTAGAAGAATTTTGTTTCAGGCAAAAACTTCACTGGAGTAATGCCTCCACTCAAGACAATTTTTAAACATGTAGAACAGAAAAGGAAGGTGTATTCTTTTGAACTGAGCAAGGGAGAGCCCAAGAACTTTCTAGGGGTACAAAGCTAATGCTGTCTTGGCTGATTGTATCTCTACCATTTGTGAACTCATATGACTGTACTCATAGAAGTTACCTCTCATATGAATTTAGATAATTCCTTTACAACACAAGGTTCCAATTACTACAACTGAATTCAAGATCTGGAATATTCCTCCAATGGCTGTAATTAAAGCAGATTTGATTTCTTCTTCAGCTGCAGTGTCAATAAAGAATTTAGCAGTCTTAGAAAATTACTTACATTTTAAGAAAAAATCAGTGTCTTTAGGTAGCTTGCCTTTGTTTTGGTTTTTGTTTGTTTTTTCAAGTTGCAGGCATGACAGACATTAAGAGTCAGTGAAGTTAATTCACATTCACCAAAGAGAATATTGGCTTAGCAGTAAGACAGAGGAATTGCTCTGTCATGGCTAAGCCATAGTGAAATGCTAGAGAGGCATTGAGTTTCTCCAGATGCGTGTAGTGAAAAGAGCTCTTCAATAGGCACTAGTGAGACAGTGAGGGCACAGGGAAGAAAGGTCACTACTTCACCTCTGTAACAACACATGCAGGTGACCTTTTGCCTGTAGCAACTTGTAGGTTCATCAAGGAAGCCAGAGAGCTCTGCCAAGTAGTGTCCTTGCATGTTAGGAAAGAGCAAGGCGCTCAATAAGACAAATGCTAACTTCTGTGCAACTTTTTTTTCTGCTCTAAAGTAGAAAGATTAGATGAAAATTTATTTTGTGGAGAGTGTGCTGACACTCTCAGGTAATCTCCATCCTCTGTCCTCATCAATAATCCAACACTCTACCTCCCCTGTTACATTATTGTCTGCAGTAATACAATTCACTTTGGTCCCCTTAGATCCTATTAGAATCTCTCATTGCAAACCTTTGTACAGGAACTGACTTTTGTGAATTGCACATTTAGCCTAGGAGTGAGTGAGAAGATCAAAATAAGTAATGTATGTGGGTATTGTCCTATGGGGTCCCTAAAGCACTCTGATTCTGCTTGAACACCATGGAACATGTCTTATGACAATGAGTTCCACTATCTAAAGTACTTTCTTCTATCAGTTTTGATTGTGTTGTCTTTTAATTTCATCATATCTCTTTTGAAAGGATAAACAGGCATAAATAAATACAAGAATCCATTTCTACACATTACTCAATCCCTTATGCACCTCTTCTGTAGAACATCTTATTTTTCTCCTCTCCAAAGTAAAACAGTCTTAATGTTTTGATTGTTTGCCTTTTCTAATATGAAAATCTTTCCATATCTCATAATTTGTTGCTGTTATTTGAGCAAGTGTCTTCCTGGAATTCTCCACAGTTGTTAATGACAAGACAATTGTACACAGTGATGATAACTAAATAAAGGGCTCGAAGTGCAGTACAGCAGAGGTCTCTTATGGATGCTCTGCGAACGTCAGGGGCTTGAAGGAGGCAGAAAAGGCTCTCTGACAGCACACATAAGAAGTGCAGTAGAGGGTGGAGAACTGTGGAAAGCTCCTTTATTTCCCTCATTCTTATTGCCAGAATGACTGTGCAATGATACTTTGCACACAATATAATGCTTACTAAGTTCAAGGAGAAAAACATTCTTTGGCTTCTTGGTCAAAAGTGAATCACTGACAAACGCAGTGATGTTAGGCTTGCTCTCTGATCTCCAGTCTTATGTGATCTGTCTAATCCACAGTATTTTTTATTCTGAACTTCAGAATATTGACTCTTTGCAAACCTGACTCTTCTCATTTTTCCCACTTTACCTATTTTGTATTATACTTCAATACATTGAAACCCCTGAGGCCTGACCTCCTTGAGCACTGCAACAATACTGTATAAAACTTGTCACAATTACCTTAAACCAATGCAGTCTCACCGTTTTGGCAGTTACACCATGTTTACAATGACAGAAACAAGAAGAGAATTGAATATTTTGATGACATCAGGGTTCTTCCATAGCAGGCATGTTGGAGGGTCTGGGGGACTTAAAAAGATGAAACTTTTAAATGGAGGAGATTAAAAAAATTTTAACATAATGCAGAGCTGTCATCTAGGCTCTTTTATTACATGGGACTGAGCATAAGTAGCATTACAAGAAGATTACTTTTGTAAAAGCAAAGGAATTCATGCACTTTCCCAGCAAGGAAACATTAAAACAGCTAAAACCTCAGGTCTATTAAAGCAGCATTCACTTTTTGTGGCTTTGCTTATCAATTTTGCTTATTAGCAACTACATTTGTGATGAAAGTCAGGGGTTCACCTCACTGTCCCCCAAATTCCACCATTATTGTTCCCACAGTGTAAATGTAAGACTAAATCATATATTTCACAATAATTAGAAGGTTCAGATGGATCTCACACTACTGCACAAAAGTGCTGAAGAGGAAGCATACTGCAGCAGCAGACTTTGTTTCCAAGGCCCAGCAGGGCAGAGTGGCCAAAATCCTGCAGACCAGAGGGATGGAGAAGCATCTCTGGGCAGAGTGCATATCCCATATTCTTCCCTATATTTTGCCATAGTCTACACCATATTTTCCCTGGTTTACCACAGAAAAGCACTGAAATTCATTGCTGCCTTATCACTCCGGAGAAGCTTTCTGTCCTGCCTTGTGCTCTGTTTTTCAAGGGTTATAAAGTACTTCTGTTCCAGGGCACTGCACATGGATATTAAATTTTCATCACAAAAATGATGCCATTTTTAATTTCAGCAATTATCTATCTTCTGTTCTTCTATGGCCACATTTACCATAATAATCTCATAATTCACAATCTTTAACACATTATTTATGCCTCCAAAAAGCATGTACGTGAAAGGTACCTGAAAATAAGCAAGAAACTCTTTTAATACTGTTACTATTTGATGCTATGAATCTTTGAGAATTTTTCTCTCATTAACTCTGGAATGCTATTCATAGCTTTGAGACTGATAATGCATAGAAAGTTATTTTATCCAGGTGTTAACCCTTCCTTAATAAATGTATTATAGGTTTGCAACTCAAAAATGAGCCTTTTCTGGGCTCTAAATACAGAATCTTGCCCTTTGCTCTGAACAAAAAAAAAAAAAAAGGAAAACAAAAAGAAAAAAGAAAGGTTTTGCAGCTGCTACAGAAGTCACATTAATGAAAATAAGGCCTGCATTGTCAGTCATTTATCTGATATCAAGTAGCAGTAGTGCTATTTAATCCATCTGTATATTTCATTTTTGACTGCACTGGCATATTATGTTCTTTGCAGTTTCCTTAAAAAACAAAACAAAAAACCCAACCCACAACATTTGGAGAATGGTGTTTATTTCTAAACCATTTAGCACTAGCTTTATAGATCACTCAGCATGACTTTTCTTTGAAACTGTAAAATTAAAATAAAGCAAGCCATAGGACTCATTTGAGCCACTGCTCTTTTTTCAAGGCAACTCAAACTGTCCAGTGAGTTTCCTCCCCTCTCTACAGCTGTCCTTATGAATTTGGAGAGAGTATTTAAACTCCCTCACAGTCTGAGGCTGAAACAGAAACAAAACAGAAAGTCAGACTATTTTGGTGTTGTGTGTGACTCTAAATACTACTTAGCAGTCAAGACATAGGGGAATAATGGTAATCAAGATCAGTGGGATAAAATTTGAATCTGTCTAGTAATGAAAGCAGAAATGTAGGCCTGAAAAGCCAGTTGTAGATATGAGTGTGGAGACAAGCCTCTGTAGATAAGACCAGTCAGAATACATCATACCCACTGCATGTCTCACCTACAGAGGACACTAAAACAAGATCCTTGAAGAGTCAAAAGAGTCTAGATACCTAAAGGGCAAAAGAAATCATGGAGATTTACTGGATTTTATCTATTTGACTGTGCAGCTGTGTAAAGTTTGGTTGATGTCTCCCTTTTCTGAAGGGAAGGCTCTCTTGGCGCTTTTCTGTAGGAAGCCCAAGAAGCTGAGATAGACATACCCTCAGCTTTGTGCTCCTTTTAGGTACCCCACAGAAGCACTCTGCTTATATGTGGCCTCTCTGGTTCCCTGGCCTACACTGGATGCTTTAGCTTTTGCACCAGCAATCCATCTCTCAACAGCCATCATTGCAGCTCTCTGTCCTTCAGGAGGGGTTGGAAAGTATGTGTTTTGATACACCCCAGCAGCAACACAGGCTGAAGGAAGTGCTGTGCCAGGAGAGGTTTGGATTAGGTATTGGGAAGAATTTCTTCACTGAGAGGGTTATCAGGCATTGGAATAAGCTGGCCAGGGGGGTGGTGGAATCACCATCCCTCATAGAGTTCAACACCCACGTAAATTTGATGCTTGAGGACATGGTTTAGGGGTGAGCATGGTGGTGCTGGGTAGACGGTTGGACTCAACCTCAGAGATCCTTTCCAACCATAATGATTCTAAAGCAGGCAGCAGCACCAGAGCTGATGAAGAAGGATGAGAGCAGATGGCCCGGCGGAGAGCAGAGGGCCTAGGCGGGCGAGCCGGGGCAGCTTGAGAATAGTGAAGGGCACAGGCGATATCCACCACGACTGCGGGCAAACCTCTGACACAGGGCAGTGTGTAAAGAGGCAGGCAAGGACGCGCAGGACACTATGCGAACGAAGGCTGCCTTAATCCGGCCGGAGAGTGCAGGGCATTGTGGGAAGGCAGAAACGACACTGCAGAGGAAGGAACGACGACCGCCAAGTCTCCGCACAGTCCTAACTGGCGA